>CAKNXH010062837.1:29791-75863 GCA_932178445.1 Andricus quercusramuli | reverse complement strand
CTCCTGCACCAGCTCCTGCACCAGCTCCTGCACCAGCTCCTGCACCAGCTCCTGCAGGAGAAACGGGAGCAGAATCGAAGGACGAAGGCTCAAGCACCAATGCCCTATTAGCAGGAGGAATAGGGGCTGTAGGAGGAGGACTAATTGTAGGAGGATTAATGCGTCGTAGTTATAACAAAAAAAAGAAGCGACTACTGCTTGGTCAGGATGAATATGGTCACGGTGGACATCCCGCATTAGAGCGTTCTGGACGTGAAGAATATGGACCTGATGGGCAACTCAGATATGGACGTCCTGGATCTTCTGGATATAAGGCAAATTCTGATAGTGATGAATATGGTGAAAGTGCTGAACGTAATGAATATAATAACAATTCTAAACGTGTTAAATATAGTGAAAATTCTGGTCGCTCAGGTTCAGGTGCACCTTCTGGACACAGTGGATATGGTACACGTCCTGGAAATGCTGCATCTGTTGGACATTCTGGACCTCATAAAAACGGTTTAAGTTCTGAACGTGTGGTGCCTTCTAAACAAGCTGTATATGTTTCAAATTCTCAACGTGATGAACATGCTAAAAATCCAAAGCAAGATGAACATGGCACACAGGGTAAACGTGGTACAGAGGGAAATCAGAATACACCTAATGAATATCCAAGACCTGTAGTTGTCGTGCATTCTGATTATCATATACATAATTATCCACATAAGCAGAAGGAAACTGAGCATGGTAAATCATCAAATACGGTTCATCATCCAAATGATCATAAACCAGACAATAAGCATCCGACTGATCATCATAAATCTGATAAACATGAAAATCATAAACCACATGAACCTCATAAAAATAAACCACATGAGAATAAAGGAAAAGAGCATGAGCATAAAGGAACTCCTCATAAAAATGGATCAGCACACCATGGTGAACATGCAGATGGTCATCATGCACCTCATTATGCATCACCTTCACACCATCCTGCTCATGCAACAAAATAAATTAATTATTAAAATATGATTATATAAAAACATAAAGTATGAGTTTTCTGTCTCTTACTCAATCCTTCGTTCTTAAAATCAAACGAGAAACCCAAACCAATGTTGTAATATTAATTTAAAATAAACCAATGATATCCGAAGAATTGCACATATTTTATTTGTATTTTAATCTATTTACTTATTTAATATATCGCCTGCTATAATATACAAATTATTATTTTTCAAACATTAATAAGTCTCGCCAAAAAATTAAGAATATTACTCGTAGTACTCAACATATTTCGGGACTTGCTTTGAACTAATACTTAATGCATGAGAGTATGCGACAAACTCGAAACGTCGAAGCGGTTCGAGACGGCTTTTCATAATCTAATCGAAAACAGATGAAGCTGACTTAAAAATTCAAGTAATCGAAATTTTCGAGTCATTCGGAAATTTCGAGAACTGAAACGGCTTTAAATTCTCGAATGATTCGTGCACTCGAACATTTTGGAGCTACTAGTCCTTCCGGTACAACGAAAAATACTAAGGGAGATACGGGGAAAAGTCTTAAGCAAAGGTTTTCGTAACATAGTTGTATTAATTTTTAGCTTTAAAAGAACATGTAAGAAGTCACTTTCTTCCTGGGTAAAAATATTTGGTCTTGGTTTTGTCTTGGGTAAAGACCAATCCAAGACAATTTCAAGTCATTCTGTATATTTAGCTCGTGAGACGGAACCACACTATTTTTAATGTCTCAAGACGAATATTTTCGACTTGAAGACAGAAATTCATGTCTTGAGACGAAGGCCTCTGAGGGTCATCACTAATCCACTTCAATCTTTATAGAATGTTTATATTATTTATTTTCATGGTATTTAATATTTCTGTATCAGTAAGATTATTTGTCTGGAATAATTATGTTCTTTGGATGGCGATTCTAAATATGTTTTCCATATTTTCCTATCTCCAGCAGTTCTCTAGATACTTCTGGAAAATTACAGTTTTAATCTTTTTATGAAAAATTTTATATGCCTGAAGTTGTTGAGAGAGACAGGTTTCGAATTTCTTATTTAAAAATTAGTTATTACAAAATTACAAGTTTTATGGGTTGTAAAATTTAATCCTTAGCAGATGTCAACTGCTTGGTCCTAACCTAGCTACCTGATTCATGGAAATGGCAGGCCCTGTTGGTGGGGTCCATAGTTTATAGAGGTCGGAATATAATGGACAATAAAATTTACAAACGACAACTCTTGTAATTTTGACCCTGGCATGTGTTAAGGCCACGAATTGGTAATATAATTTCACCGATACCCGCGTTGAAACTTGCGACTTACACGTTCGCTCAGAAAAATCTAAGTTGGTCATTACTCAATTGGTGACGTCACAGGGAAATGATGTGGCATTTAGTCTAAGGGCTTTTTTGGGTTTTTGAGAAACAAATAGATGAAAGGTTATATGGACAACAAAATATTTGGTTGACACAAGAAAATTGTTTGGTAAGTAACATTTGGTTGATTTAAGTAAATATTTTGGTTGATCCAAGGGAATATTTTAGTTAAATTAATTGTTTTTTTTTGTCTGAGGAAAAATGTTTGCTTGTATTTTTGATTTTGATACCGATCACTGAGATTTCAATGGATTACTTTTTAATTTTTTCGTTCGGACGCTACGAATCCTCACACGTGGTCTGTCAACCAAATTTTTTTCATGATTCTTGTGAAATCCTCCTTTAAATTATTTGGTACAATTAACCGAAAGATTTTTTCGAATCAATAACATATTTTCTCAAATCAAAAAAAGAATTCAAAAAACAACTTTGATTAATTGGAGAAAAAAAATTTGGTCAACTGAACAAAAATTTTGTTCATTTAACCAAAATGATGAATACTCTTTTTCTGTTCGATTTTTTTATGTTACATATAGCTTAACCGAAAAGTGCTTGTTTTTTATTATTAAGTATTTTTTTACGATTAAAATGGAAAATATGTTTCTCATCATGAAAACAGTTTCAAACAAATTTGTAGAATTTTTTAAGATGATCAATTTCGCTTATGAATATTTTTTTTGTATATTTCGCACAGTTCTGCTTCGAAATGACATTTTTATTTTGAAAAAAGTATTTTTTATGGATAAAATGAGAAACTTTGGTAAAAAATGTTCGTATTGTCGAGTGAAAAAATTTGTTACATGAACAATTTGTAACTTAGCTTGACAATTTGACTTTCGAATATTAAAAAAAATTGTAATTCATCTAATAAGAAGGCGATTCACTAGAACAAATTAGAAGCACGAAGATCTTTTTCTCAGAATTTTTGGATGGACGTAATTTACAAGCCCTGAAAAGTTCGTGGCTGAATTCTCAATCAATTGTTCATTATTATCAGAAAACGTGAAATCGGAACATTCTGTCAAAAAGTTTGCTTGGATTGTTATTTTCTATTAAGAGATAGGTGAAGAATATTAGGTTTTTTTGATTAGAGCATAACAAAAAACTTTTAAAAAAGCCGTTAGAGAATATCCTACGACAACCAGTTAACAAGATATAAATTTGTTAATTAACATTGTGCGTTTTCCAGTGAAGACAAAGAGATGATGAATGTTTATTGTTGCAAAAAATAGCGATTAAAAAATATTTTTTTGTATTCAATGCGTGTATTTCGAATACATCGAAAACTATGACTTAAACCCCGGATGGCTTCAACGATTACATTCTCATACACATCTCTTTGAAAAATAAAACGACTTAGACAAAATCGAGATTAAAACTTACGGATCTCTTGAAAACAAAAATTTCATAATTTGTAGAACAATCTAACTTCTTTAATTTTGGCAGTCGCGCATCCAGAGAAGGGTGACGGACAACTTTGCACGTAGCAACTTTGCACGTGCCCAACTGTGCACGTCGATGGCCGGACGGACAACTGTGCACGTCCATCTGTGCACGTCCAAGACCACAGGAGCCCATCTGTGCACGTCGAAATTTCGATTTCGACGTGTACAGTTGTCATTTGGACAACTGTGCACGTGCACAGATGGTACTTGGACAACTGTGCACGTCCAAATTTAGACGTGCGCAGATGGACTCTTGTGCACTTTACCGTGCACAGATGTCCCTTGCCTAACTGTGCATGTGCACAGATGTCACTTTGCCCAACTGTGCACGTGCACAGATGTCCCTTTCCCAACTGTGCACGTTTATGTCCTTACGTAAGGGTTGTACTTAAGTAATTCAGAGAGTTCAAGGAATTCAGAGAATTCAAAGAATTCAGAAAATTCGAAGAATTCACAGAATTCAAGGGATCCAGAGAAAGCAAGGCATTCAGCAAATTGGAGGCATTCAGCGAATTAAAGGGGTTCAACAAACTTAAGTAATTAAGAGAATTCAACGAATCCAGGGAATGCAGAGAATTCAGGGAACTCAGAGGATTCAAGTAATTCAAAGAGTTCGAAGAATTCAGAGAATTTCTTGCATTCAGGGAATTCAAGGGATTCAGAGAATTCAAGATATTCAGCAAATTGAAGGCATTTAGTGAATCTAAGAAATTCAGCAAACTCAATGAATTCAGAGAATTGAAAGAATTTGAGAAATTCTGAGAATTCAAGTGATTCAAAGAATTCAAAGGATTCAAGGAATTTAGAAAATTCAAGGTATTCAGAGAATTCAAGGGATTCAGAGAAAGCAAGGAATTCAGCAAATTGAAGGCATTTCGCGAATTCTAGAAATTCACCGAATTCAACAAATTCAAGGAATTCAGAGAAATCATCAAATTTAACGAATTCAACAAATTTAACTTATTCAAGGAATTCAGAGAAAGCAAGGCATTTAGCGAATTCAAGGAATTCGCAGAATTCTTTAAATTCAACGAATTCAAGGAATCCAGAGAATTCAAGGAATTCAGAGAATTAAAGGAATTCACAGAATTCAAGAAATTCAGAGAATTCAGAGAATCCGAAGAATTCACAGAATGCAAGGAATTCAGAGAGTTCAAGGATTCAGAGAATTCAAAGAATTCAGAAAATTCAAAGAATTCTGAGAATTCCGAAAATTTGAAGAATTCAGTCAATTCAAGGATTCAGAGAATACAAGGAATTCAGAGGATCCAAGGATTCAGAGAATTCAGAGGATTCCGAGAATTCAGAGAATACAAAGAATTCAGAGAATTCAAGGAATTTCGGAGAATTCAAGGAATTTCGGAGAATTCAAGGAATTCAGGGAATTCAAGGAATTCAGAGAATTTAAGTAATTCAGAGAGTTCAAGGAATTCAGAGAATTCAAGGATTCTGAGAACTCAAGGATTCAGAGAATTCAAGGAGTTCAGAGAATTCAAGGAATTCAGAGAATTTACGTAATTCAGAGAGCTCAAGGAATTCAGAGAATTCAAAGAATTCAGAAAATTCGAAGAATTCACAGATTTCAAGGAATTCAGATAATTGAAGGGATTCAGAGAAAGCAAGGCATTCAGAAAATTGGAGGCATTCAGGTCGAACAAAGAGAGATTTTCATATATCTTTAATAATTTGAAAAGAATAATTTCTTAAAAATAATATTTGAAATATTTTCAAACTAACATTAAGAAAGTTAATACGCTCCATTTTACCAGGATTGAATAATTTTAACTGGTAAAAATGTATTATACATAGATACAGAGGATCATCCTTGTATAAACCCTTACGTAAGGACATAAACGTGCACAGTTGGGCGAGTGACATCTGTGCACGTGCACATTAGGAAAAGGGACATCTGTGCACGTGCACAGTTGGGAAAGGGGCATCTGTGCACGTGCACAATTAGGAAAGTGACATCTGTGCACGTTAAAGTACACATCTGTGCACGTTAAATTACACAACTGTGCACGTCGAAATTTAAAGGTGTACGGTTGTCACTTGGACAACTGTGCACTTGCACAGATGGCACGTGCACAGTTGGCACGTGCACAGTTGTACCTCTGGCCATCGACGTGCACAGTTGGGCACGTGCAAAGTTGCTACGTGCAAAGTTGACCCCATCCCATTCATAAAAAGTTTAGAAAACTCGAATCATTTTGAAAGATATTCAGAAGTTTTGAAAAATGTTCAAGAATAATTTCAAAGGACCCCGCACCAAATGTACAGAAAAAAGCCTTATGATAAAAAATTCTAAAAAAAATTTTTTCTTGTATTTTCGAACCTGCAAATTAAAAATTCGAAAGAAAAATTCCAGAAAGATGTACAGTTTTTTGACAAACACTTGTTTAAAGTTTCGATTTTTACATGTATTTTAATGGAAAAATGCTTATTTTAGCAAAATGTTTTTTTTCATCTAAACGCTATGATAGATTTGACTAAAACTTTTATATTTTGACGATCAGGCGTACCGAATCAAAAGATTCATACCCACGAACTAGAAAGATTAACGATTCCTTGGGTATACAGCATGTTTTGGGGGTGGTTTTGTACCCTAAACGTCCAAGTAACACATGTAAATCATCATTTCTTAGTAACTAAAATCAATAGAGATTTTTATTCAACTGCTACGGTATGAAACGACTTTCCAATAAGTGGAGTAAGCGTACATAGCAAGAATATGTTTTGACCTAATTTTAGGGGATGTTTTACCATCCCTTAAACAATGAGTCTGAAGTTCCTAACACATTAATCAATAACGAAAAATAATTTTATTTTTAAATGCATGAAAGCTGCTATTTTATGACAGAAAATAGTCGCGTACAACCCTAAAAACTTCTTAAAGCACTTTCAACCCCTCATTAGATATAAAACTCACGAAAGCTACCCCTAAATATTTGTTAAATCCAACAAAACCAATTTAATTAAAAAATCCGCACAGTTTTTGCTGATAATAATTTCAATTGATGCCAAAGGGGCACCCATAATGTCTCAATCCTTCAGCACATGTAGAACTCACCCCAGCCACCCCCGAATATTTTAAAAGTTCAATAAAATCACCATAATTTCAAAGTACATGTTCTGAGGTTTTGAAACATTTTTTTGACCATTTGGCTTCAACTGAAAACATTTTCGGAAAAATCCTGGTGTACTTTGAAATTAGGGTGATTGTATTGAATTTTAAAAATATTTAGGGGTTGCTGGGGTGAGTTCTATATGTGCTGAGGTATTGAGATACTTTTTTGTCCCTTTGGCATCAACTGAAAACATTATCAGAAAAACCTGGCGTACTTTTGAATCAGGGTGATTTTATTGAACTTTTAAAATGTTCGGGGGTGGCTGGGGTGAGTTCTACATTTGCTGAAGGGTTAAGGCTTCATGTGTGCCCCTTAGGCATAAATTGAAATCATTATCAGCAAAAGCTGGGCGGATTTTTGAATTAGGTTGGCTTTGTTGAATTTTGAAAATATTTAGGCTTGGATGAGTTCCAAATGTACTGAGGTGTTGAGACTTTTTGTGTGAACCGTTCGCATCAATTGAAAAAATTGTTACCAAAATCCTGGCTTATTTTGGAATTGGGCTGTTTATATTGAATTTTAAAAATATTCAGCGGCGACTGGGGTGACTTCTAAATGTGCTGAGGGGTTGCGACATTTTTTTGCCCCTTTGGCATCAACTAAAAACATTGTTAGAAAAAACCTGGCGTACTTTGGGATCAGGGTGATTTTATTGATCTTTTAAAATATTTGGGGGTGGTTGGGGTGATTTCTACATGCACTGAGGTGTTCAGACTTTATGTTTGCCCCTTCGGCATCAATTGAAATTATAATCAGCAAAAACTGGGCGGATTTTTGAATCAGGTTGGTTTTGTTGAATTTAAAAAATATTTAGGGGTAGCTTAGGTGAGTTTAATATCTGATGAGGGGTTGAAAATGCTTTAAGAAGTTTTTAGGGTTGTACGCAACTATTTTCTGTCATAAAATAGCAGATTTCATGCATTTAAAAATAACATTATTTTTCGTTATTGATTAGTGTGTTAGGAACTGCATCAGACTTATTGTTTAAGGGATGGTAAAACATCCCCTAAAATTAGGTCAAAACATACTCTGCAATGAACGGTGGATATAATATCTTTCGCTTGATAGAGGGAGGTCCCTGGCCACTTGGGTTTGACTTTGAGCAACGCGACACGTTGACGTAAGGACGGGCCTTCCCACAATTAGACGCAATATATTATATCCTATTATATTGCAGCGCGGCCCATATTCATTTCCGTGGAAGTAAAGTGCGGTTTTTCATATATGATTTTGCAAAGTCTAGCAAAAAAGTGATAAACGATACGTTTCATGCCTAAACAGCTGACGGACGACAAGGCGTACGACCAGATGACTACTGGTACTGAGAAACCACTGAACCTCACTGATTAAACCAGTGCTGGAACTCCACTGAATGAACCAGTGAATTCTCCCTGATTATGAGTGACACATTTCTGGCTATTTCAACCAGTGAGATTTCACTCGAAATCAGTGAGATTTCACTGGTTCATTTTAAGAGAGTGTAGTGCGAGTGTAGTGAATATTCATTTTTTTACCCAAAAAGTATAGATTGTATAAAAAGCATAGTAAATGCGGGACATGCGGGACGCTACCCCAGTTTTCCGGGCCACTGCGGGACAAATTACAAAGCGGGACAGAAGGTACTAATGCGTAACCGTCCCGACGAATGCGGGACGGTTGGCTACCTTGCTTATGTACGAACTCTTATGAGTCAAATCTTCGGACAACATTGCTGTACTACTTATTCGTGTTTTTGCAATCCAGAGAACCTCCACGTGTTTGACGGTGGGGGACGAAGTTATTCCGTGATCCGGCAGAAACGAAAGTTTCGTTCTCACCGGGTGATGGGTTTCGGAGTTATGGGGTTATTGATGAATGCGGTTTTAAGGCTCAAGAAACATGCATGGCTCGAACATACTGAGTTCAAGGCTTCAACGCGCATATGTCTCTTTTTTATCGGGTTTGGTGTTTTTGGGGTTATGGAATTTTGAGGTTATTGGGTAAAGGGTTATGGGTTTAAGGGGTTATGGGACTACTAAAACGGATCCCGAATTTGGATTTAGCGACCCCGAAAACATATGATAGACATATTCAGACTCCAGGGGTAATTTTTTCGATTTTTCTTGTGGAGCTGTGTTATTATTTCTAAAGATATGGAAATATTTTTAAATATTCGCTTGAAACTAATTTTTCAAAATAACAAATCATTTTTATTACTTCGAAGAATCTTATGATTTTTTTTATCATTTTAAAACAATTGAAAATTCTTGAAAAGTGTCTACATTTTTCGTTTGAAGTCTTCAAAAATCTAAATTTTGTTTCACATTTTTTGACATATTTTCAAGTTTCAAATTATTTTTGAATTTGAACAATTAGAATGAACATTGTAACGTACAAAGTTGAAGTTTAGCTCTTCGAAATTCTAACGATTCAAGGCTTTCTATTTCAAGCAATTTACTTTCAAATTGTTTAGGTTTGAATATTTCTTTTAGAAATGGTATATTTTAGACTGAAACAACAGATAGTTTATGAAGTTTCAATCAGAAGTATACATTCGATTAGCTATTAAGGCGTTCGAATTGAAACAGTTCAATTTTTAACGTCAAAATCTGTAAATGATTTGATTTTATTAGAATCAGAATCACCCTATGAATAATCAATTATTGTTCAATTTTTAATACACGAACTTCAGTTCAATTTAAAAAATCATGAATTAATTCATATTTACAGTTGATCAACTTAAAACTTTTTTGTCAAACAATTTCAAAGGCTATTAATATGTTATTGTGTAAGTCTTGAAAACTGCATCTTAAAATTCTTTCAATGGAAAATGTACCCTCAAAAACGAGGGTCTAAATGGAAAATCTGATGCACAATCTGTTCGATATTTCAGCGAAATTGAACTAAACAGATTTTTTTGACAAAATATGAATGTTTAAAGAAAGAGTGTTCGACACCCCTTCGTCATTTTTGGATTCTGAAATCTTAAAAAATGTTTTTCAATACTTTGAACTATCCAATTTCAGAATACAATAGCAAAAACTCGACTGTGAATTTTTATGCAACAATGAAAAGTCGGCATCGCTTTGTCTTCACTGAAAAAAGGTCAATGTTAATTAACAAATTCAGATCTTGTAAGCTATTTGTTGTAGGATATTCACTAGGTGCTCATTTTAAAGCTTATTTTATACTCTAGAAACAAATTTCTATATACACTTTGTACCTATCTCTTAATTGAAAGTAACAATCCAAGTGAACGTGTTGAGAAAATGTTACGATTCCACGTTCTTTGTTAAGAACAAACAATTATTTGAGAAATCAGTGCTCATAATTTGTTCCAGCCTATGGCCTTTTCCGGTTAATTTGACTGTATTATTCGATGAGTTTTGAAAATGGAAAAATATTTAAAAGTAAAAATTGCTCGAGCTAAGTTACAAATTGTTCATGTAACAAATTGTTTCAGTGGACAATGCAAACATCGGGAAATGAATATTAAGGATACGCTTCTGCCTGAAAGGATCTTCTGAAAAACGGGTCGAAGAAGAAATGAAAAGCTATCTAAAAATATCGCAATTTTCAGGAGAAAAAAAAACAATAATATATTATCTGGAGCTTTTAAATAATTAGAACGCCTTTGCGTCACAGTTTGTAGTTCAAATCGCATTCATGTCTTCATTAAAACTAAAAATAGTACCTAGTTGTACATTTTTGAAAATTTTAGGTAACATTTTCTATCATTCCCTACATTTGTTTACTTTAATTCGTGCATTAAGCTTGGTTCACACTCAAAAATCTTGTTGAAATTTTTCCCATTGCCTGTCTTATGAAAAATAATGTTCTAAACTGGACTCTTCTTGGATGTGCCCGAAATTCCTTACTTTTCAAAATATTTTTCAGTCTGAAAAGCGCAAACATTTTTTTGCATGACCGTGTTTAAGCTCATTTACGTGAAACAGTCAACGATTTCAAATGAATCTTCATTTATTACGCTAGAATTTTTTGTTGGCTGAGTCGTTAATCTTCAAAGCTACGTGACGGGAATATTCTCGCCAATAGTAGTCCTAGTTCTTTTTAGGGCTTACGAAAATGTGTAAATAGCGTGGTTCGATAACGTATTGAAAAATTTATTTCTTTGAGGGAGGACAATTATCCAGCCAAATCAGTTCAAAAATCCGAAAGAATTGCATATTTTTGATGTTTTTAAATTTCCATTTCGACAGGTGTCGCTGGACACTCGAAATTTTCCATGTAAAATCCATGGGAAGAAATCACATTTTGGGGCTTTTGGAATTACTTCTGTTCTGCATCTAGTGGAATAATTATCAATATTTTCAAGTGATTTTTAATTAAATAATTGTTCTTTCTCAAAAATTCGAATTTTTTCAACCGAATCATTATCAGAAAAATGCTCTCTTTTCAGCTATAAATATTGAAATGAGTGGTTTTTTTTTAAATATAGAAATTATTTCTGATATTCATGAATTGCTTGAACAATTAATTATCATTAACAATGGTGTGATTTCAGTTCAATTTTTTCACGTCCGGGATGTAAAAGATAAAACTTTCAAGAAACAACAAAAAATATCAAATGTTTTTCGGTTTCTTTACGAATCTCCCAGACAGTAAAGTTATTTCCGCTATTTCATTGTGTTGTCTTCAAGAAGTCTACTTTTCTCTGATAAATTTCACTGAAAAAAAAGATCTATGTTCCCTATGCATACTACATATACCTCGTCATTATTGTTGACCAGTGAAATTTATGAGAAAAAAATGGAGTACTCTAGGAGAAGACTATGAAATATTATTATAGCATAAAGGAGAACATTCCCAAATTTCGTGGGAATATATTGTGTAAACAAATTTGTTTTGTTCAAACAAATAAGGGTTTGTTGAATAATAAAGCTGAGGCATCGAAAACGTATATAATATATAGAAAGACAACCTTGATTTGTATGCCGTTGAAAAAAGCCGTCTTTTTGAGAAAAAAAATTATTTGAACAAATGGAATTTGTTTGAATAATGGGGAATTACTTTAAAATACTGATAATTATTCCACTAGAATTCTTTGTCGGAAAGGCCTTTACAAGAAATATAACTTTACCTTGACATTTTTCCAAACCCTGGGAAGTTATTTCAAGAATTTGATTTTTTCCCTTGTACTTTACATGGGAAATTTTGAGTGTTCAGTGGCAACCTTTAAAATGAGAATTTAGAAAAAAATGCAATTTCTTCTTTCAGATTTGGAATACAATTGGGGGAGTCACTGGCCTCTACAAAAAAGGTTCAATTCCTTCGAAAGTTATCATATTCACAGACGACGAGGAAGTAGAACCCATTCGTTCTCAATCATTCAATTAAAACCAATACCTTCTCATGGAGATGAGAATGTAAAAATAATAACATTCTACTCGGACAATAAACAATGTGAGAAAGGTAAATTATTACTTTCTGAATCTAAATTAGTAAAATTTCACTAATTATATTTGACAGAGGCAGCTTACTATCAATTAGTAGAAAACGACTAATTCGACAGGTCCAAATTTGTTGATTAATTCGATAGTGAAAGATAGTGAAAGTCTTGAAAGATAATAATTGCTGGGTGAAAATATATTAATTTATTTAGGGCGGTATAAATTAATGGAAGTATGATCTGGAAACAGGGAGCGTGAAAAATAAAAAAGTTCGATATAAGAACACGTTTGAAAAAAACATTTCAAAATTTATTGGAACAATAATAAGGTGATATTGTGAAACTTCCAAGTGGGGTTACACGTCGCCTTTACTATCATCTCGCAGTTGCAAGTCACAGCTTCAAAGAGGAAAAATTAGAATTATTTACACACTTCATCTATTTCGCCTTACATTATTCACGTCATAAATATTTCCATGCATGCTTGTGTGCTCGCATAAACACAGAGAAAATCAATTAAACACAACAGCACAATTGATATACGCTGAGTTGTTGATTTCACAATTCAATATCAGAAAGTATTGAGAATATTTTTTAATAATGATTCATAACCGCAATAACTAAAGAATGAGTGCATATCATCACTAATTAATTTTAGAAAAATGAACTTGTGATTTTTGTATTAGTTCATCAGTAAAATAGTAAAATATTACTATTTCATCAGTCAAATACTCGATTAATAATAATGTAATTAGTGAAATTTTCTCTCACTTAGATTTATAGAGTGAAGTAGACATAACTCAATATTTGGAAATCGAACTATGACAGATATCTAAAATATTACTCTCCTCTGTGTTCTATTTTCAGATAATATTAAATTTTTGCCTGGTTAAGCCTACAAAAATATTTGGTAAGGCTAATCAAATTATTTTTTCGAGGCAACAAAACAGTATCCTTATGGTTAATGTTACATCACGAAAAAAGTAACCCATTTAAAGTTCGAATGCCCAAAAAGAATCTTCAAATTTGAGGGAAACCGGTATTTAGGGGTCGCGCAAAAACCTGGCCCAGAATTTGTTAGAGTATAAAAATCAATCATAAATTTTAAGGGCGAAATACTATGCGCCACTTTCATAGGTCCCCAAGGAAAACCCCATAAGTGAAAAATTGGAATTTTACTTAATATTGCGTTTTACTAACGTTTGTTAAAAGTTTTTCATAAATGATCAATAAACAGTGATTTTAGAATACCCAGTCATCTGTTAACTGTTTGGAAGCTGTTTGGACCAATTTAATTTATTTAAACATTCGTTTTTTTAAGTAAGTCGCGAAATCAACCTATTTTCCAGACGTTGTGAGTTCTTTAATTAATTATGAAAATTACATGATTTGTTCAAATAATTTCACAATTATATTTATATTATATTATATTTCAACTTAACAAAATTGTTTGAATAAATGAAATTTGTATAAACATTTACAAGTATCCTCAGAAAACAAATTAGTTACTTAAAAATATTAAAATCGGTCGAATATTCGGTTAGATAAAATGTTTCTCTTGCTTCTTTTAGGTTAACTATATACCTGAACAAATACGTATTATACAAATAATCACTTCTTGGGTGATGTTTCTTTGATACAAAAAAATATTCATTTGAAATAAATGTGAAAGTTATAGCACTATTTTTGATCTAATTAAAATATCTATAGTTTTCTTTCTGATTACAATAGTGGCATAAAATTGAATCTTCTAATTTTTTCGCAAACAAAGAGAGATAGGAAAAAATGTCAAGGCAAAAGTTTGCACGTCTAAAAAAGTTATACAAAAAATACTACTTGCTCTTTTGCGATATCTTGCATCGTTTTGAGAAAAATTACAGAATTATATTTTTAGAAAGTTAAATTCTCCTGCTCTCAAAATTGGTTTAACCTGCGTATAAAGCTAATAGGATAATTACCTTACATAAGCGGAAATTGTAAGAAATGAGAAAAAATAAAAGGGTTGGGATTTTCAAGGAAAGTTTGTTTATTTTTTTCTTCAAATTTTCAAAACATGAAAAAAATAGTTTTCTTTTCCAATATTTTTGTAAAGTTTCTGTTAATAGAAGAAAGATAAGCCTATCAGGTTCATGCGGGCAAAACCATTTTTGAGGCCGGAAGAGGTATTTCCTCAAAACGTAATTTTTTAATTTTTATCGTAAATGGTACAAGATATCGCAAAAGAACAAGATTATTTTCCATAGAATCTTTTAGAGGTGCAAACTTTGATCTTAAAGTTTTTTCATATCTGTCGTTCTTTGATATACAGTCAAAAAACATTACAACCTATATACTTTTTCTTATGCAAACACCAAAAAACTTTTTTATGAGATCTAATTCACTAGGAAAAGTAGTTAAGAGCCACTGAATTTATGAATATATATAGCGAAAATAACACTAAAATATGTTTTACTCTGCCTAAACGACTTTGAAAATTAAAAAAAATGTCAAAAACCGACTTTTTCGTTATTTCTTTTTTAGATATATTAATTTTTTCGACTATTTGGTCATAGAATATGTAATATTTGTGATCAGAAATGTGTTTGAATATATTTTAACAATAATACATGAAGAAGGTTGAAATTAAAGTAGTTTTAATTTACTTTGAATCACTAGAAAATATCTGCAACTGAAAGATTGCTTTTCATTTCGCGATACAAAAATCATCGGTGTTTAATTTAAGTTCTATTCTCAAAATTGAGATAATCATCAATCTAATAATTAGTGGTTACTATATTTAATATAATAAATTAATATAATGCTATAAAATTCTTGTTTCATACTTCAGAGCTTTCTTATTCTTGGCGTATTCGAATGTTTTTGAATAATTATTTTATTTTATACCATTTAGTGATTTTAGTTGAAAAATTCAGTTCAATGTGTTTAGAGATTGCGTAACTTTCGTAAGTTTGTACGCCGACACGAATTGTCTATAAACAAATAAGATGAAGAAAGATAAGATATAACAGCCTCAACCTAAACTTTCATTCTCTAATTCACATATGAAATGTATTTTTTACACATCATTAATATATTTAAAATCTCATACGCTGATGTACTTTGATGACCTGATTACTGGCTTACTGGTTTTCACTGGTTTTTTTATTAATTCTGAAATGCTTAATGCTAATCAGTTAATAATATTATTGGCTAAGATATCCAACAGATGGAAAAATGTTTGAGTGGAATAATTAATTTATCAGATTTGAACGAATGTTCTCTCTAAATCTGAATCAGCGATAAGTATACCCCTAATTCAAATCAGCGTATATACACTGGCAAATCAGCGAAATTCAGCTGCTAATTAGTGAAATGTCACTGATCAGCAGCTAAATTTCGCTGCTTCAGCAGCGTATATACGCTGATTTGAATTAGCGGTATACTTATCGCTGATTCAGATTTAGAGAGTTGTTTAAATCAAACAAAATGTATTTTGACAAATTTTTTGTTTGAACCAAACAAATATTTTCTTAGTTTTAGTTGGTTCTGATTGGAAGGTGCGAATTTTTATACATTTTTTATATAATATCAATATTATATAAATATTATATGTGTAAAATATATAATATGTTTTATATAATATCAAAAGTTAACTCGGATCATGGAGAACAAAAAAGTTTCTGGGATATAGGACGATTTGGAAAGCCCTACAGAGGGTGCCAATACGTCATGTCTCTACCAAACAAAATTATTTATAAATTTTTAAGTTATCTGAGTTTAAAATTACGAATTTCTAGGAAATTTTTACGAAAAATTAGGAAAATTCTAGAAACTACCAAGGGGGGAAATGTACTAAATTTTGGTTTTCAATTCTTCTTTCTGGTTTGTTGGACATTCATTTGACTTTTTCTGCCTTTATTATGTATAATTGATAGATAGGATATACTGGAAATGTGCAATTAAGAAGGAACTGATTTTTTAGCCCTATTTGAAATTGTCATAAAAGATCGGAGAGTAAATTATTATATGTCGATTAAGAGACTCTTCTGGAACTTTTTACGAAAAATTCTCTTTGTTTTGCTCGATCGTTTGAAAAATATATTTATTTGCATTAACTGTTTTTCCTGCTTCTAATAAAGGCCTTGTTAAAGACGGAACTGGTACACAATATGTACATAATTCACAAATAACAGGAAATAAAAGTTTCTAAATCACATTTCAGAATCATGGCCATCACGACGCATACTATTCTCATTATTATTAGATAAACCAGCAATAACAAATTTCGTAAAATATGTGTACACAATAAAGACATAGAACAAATTTTGCATCCGCATCAAAGAACCAATCAATTTCAAAAAATTGGAAAATGAAAATTTTAGAACTTATTTGATTAAAAAATGAATCATGTTAAACGGCAAATTTTTCTCGAGCCCAAGAAGATTTTTGTTCGTTGTATCGTTGAAAACTTCTAAGCTTTTCAATTTATCCCATACCCTTTTAATTTTCCCTACAATTATGATAAGATTTCTTCAAAAAGTTTTTATTTAGGAATTTATAGCGGAAGAATAATAAATATTGTCTTACCGTAGATACGACAAATTAGTTTTCACTATTAATAATTGAGTCATTTTTGAGTTAGTTTCTGTTTTAGAAGGAATGAGTTATAGTTACACTACTTTGAAAAAAGAGGCAACTCGTTGAAGTTACAAATTCTTTTCTAAAAAAAAAACTTATTTGCTAGAGGAAAAAACTTCACAGTCCCTCAAAAGATAATTCAAATTTTCCTCCTTCTCTTTTCCTGTCATCACTCAGAGAAATGTCCTCTTGTGAAAAAAGGATGTTTCTTGATGTCAATGGAATTTCCTCTCAAATTCCAAGTGAGAGGATTTTCATTTGTCTTAACAGGAATCCTTTTGCAGCAAAGAATTTCCTTATGCGACTAACTGCACCTAATCTTGCAGCAAAATAATTATGTTTGTGTAAAACATATATTCACGTCGTTCAAAACAAAACAGGCAAGAGAAAGATGCTTTCGTTTCAAGACAGTTTTTTCTCTGAGTGATTGCATTAATTTTCACAAAAATATTTACGAGTTGAAATAAAAGTTAGACGATATGATTTTACAGGTTGATTGCACATACTTGGAGCTGTATTATACCGCAAAAGTAATTTTTATTTAAATTTGGAAATAGCTCGAGCGTTAAGAGAGCTCCTAAAAAGGAGACAGACGAAAATATGAAATAAGGAAAAAGTGATTAAAATTTAAGATATCGATTTCTGAAAAAATAGTAACTTATTTACGTTACAAGTTTCATAAAGTCTTACAATTGACTATTGTGATAGGCATAATTTACAGTCAATTTAAACAAAGAAATAAATTGATCTTTCATGAAACAACTGAGTTATATATTTATTTGCATTACTTGCTCATAATAACTAAATTGATCAATATGCAAATCATTTGAACTCTGTGAGTTTCTTTGAATAAACCAAAAATATTTTATAATATTTGTAAATCATTTGTAAAAATCTTTTCTAAAAAATTGCCCTCTTCCTAATGTTCACATTAAATAAATTATTATGGAAACAAACTGGCTTTTAATTCGATCTCGGCAGTTTCCACTTTGATTGTATTTACAATTTTATAGTTCTCATTTCAAGACGACTTTACTTCCATGTTATGATTAATTAGTAATATATTTCCTTCCTCACAGAGGAAGGAAAAAAAATACAGAAGGTCAATCAAAACGTCTCGAATTAGTACGTCTTTTCTATTCTTGCATGAATTTTGAATTATGCAAGTGAAAAAAGTTTTTATGTGAAAAACAGAATTTTCAAATTATATAAATGATCATAACTTTAGTACTCTTCAATACAATGTATTCATATAATGGGTCAATGGGTTGGTCTCGAATCAAGGAATTTTTCCTTTCCTTGCATCAATTTTGAATTATGTTAATAAAAAATATTAAGTATAAAGAAACCGATTTTTCAAATATCATAAATGACCAACATCCTTACTCTTCAATAAAATGTATTTATATTATGGGACAATCCATTCGTATCGAATCAACGAATCTTGCTATCCTTGCATCAACTTTGAATCATGTAAATGCGAAAATGTGTAATATGGAAATGGATTTTGCAAATATTATGATTTACCATAACTTCCTTATTCTTAAATAATATGTATCAACATTGTAAGTAAATGGATCAGTCTCGAGACAAGAAATCTTTAATATTTTTTGAATTAAGTTGACGAAAAAACTTTTGATGTGTAAACTTTTTATTTACATAATAAAGTGCTGAAAAAAGGTAATAAATATTTTTGGAAATCCTTGGTCAGTTTTGTGATATTAGTGGTGAAAACATGCCCTCCGAAATTCAGAAATTCATCTCCAACTGGCTTCAAGTTATTGTGTTCACAAAAAAGTATTACATCCGCACACGCAACCCCCTTCTATACACACATCCGTATTCACATACATCCGGTCAATTGCTGCAAACATTGTATTAAATATTTTTCAATTGTGGAACGTTCAGTTGAGGGGTCGTTCATTTACCACGGGGACAAACCTGGACTTTTGACGCATTTTCCCCCCCCCCCCCCCCTGTCTCCTCTCTCCAGGTGGACCCTTTTCATATTTTTAAGAGAATATGTATATTCTTGGTATTTAAAAGCTACGAATACAGAAACAGCTGTGAATTGGATGAAAATTCGCTTTTTCTTGAAAACAGAAGAGGTCGTGCATAAATTACGTAACGCAATTTTCCGACAATTTTGACCTCCCCCCCCCCATCATATGTAACGCTTTTTCTGTATTTTCCCTTAGTTTTTTACCATTATGTAACATCAAGCGAGAACCCTCTCCCCCCAAAAAGTGTTACGTAATTTATGCACGACCCCTAAGCTTCACGATACAAAGTAGGAAGTTCAAACTGAAAGAAGTGAACATTTTTTTAGTTTTTTATGTCTTCGTGAACAAAATTTGCCGATTTAAGAGGAGGCGAGTCCACGCCCTATGAACTTCAACAAGTATTTCTCATGAGAAAAAGAAAACGTTTTCCTAAATTTTATTCGGAATTGTCAACATTCGGCAAATCGAGTTGAAACTTAATATTTCTCTTCACACTTTGCTGAAGGATGACAATAAATCATTAGTTTTTGAATGTCGCCCCCATAAGTTTACTTTATATGTCCCGAAGAAACCCATGAGTAAAAAATTTGGTTTTGCGATTTTCCGGTGCTAATTATGATTTGTTGCGATCTTTTTAATAGACATTGTTTTTGATATCTGAAATACTACCTCCTACTGACACTCAGATGTCTCAATATATTTTTTAAAATTTATTATTATTTCTAACAAATTTTCTCTCAGAGTACAGTTAAAAAGTTGTGGTTTTTGCGAATTTTTTAAGTTAGATTTAACAGAAATAATTGTTTTAGCAATTAAATATTTATAGCGATATATTGTCTTGGAATAGTGCTAGAAAGTACATGTTTTTTGTTAAATTTTCCAATTTTTGTTCACAATACACTTAGAGTGAGGCGGAACTAATTCAGTTTAACGAATATAATTGTTTTACAATTTTTTTATCTTTATTTTTAATTATGTTCTCTCTGAATTATGCAAGAAAGTTACCGTTTTCCCGAAATATTGAACTTTTTGTCCTTTTTTCATCTACAGCAAGTTAAAATGAATGACATTTAACAAACATAATTTTTTAAGCAAATCATCATTGTTCATAACTATCTTCTCTTGAATAATTGCTAGAAAGTTGCGGTTTTTTCTGAAAATTTTATTTCGGCTTTGACCCCTTATTTATGAAAGAATGACAAATGAACCATGAAGAGAAAAGTTTGTAGAACAATATTTTTTTTCGTGAATATATTTTTCTGAAATAAAACAGATATTTTAAATATTCTTCAAATTCTTTGGATCATCATACCAAAAATGTAAATTTTCCTTGATGAAGTTACTGAGAGCCTTTCTATTCAAATTATCATTGATAACAATATTTATAATTTGTTCCTAACTAAATAGTCAAAGAAACGCTGAAAATTTCAGAAAAACCTGCAATTTTTTAGCATTAATCTGAGAGAAGATAGTTATAAACTATAATATAATAATATAATAAAAACCAGATAAAAAGTGGACAGAAGGTTAAATACTGAGAAAAATCGTCATAGGCAAAAATAATTTTTTTAAATTATGTTTGTTACATTGAAATAAGTATTACCTCGCTCCAAGTAAAAAGTTGACGAAAAGTATTCCACTTCAGAAAAAACCGCAACTTTCTAGAATTAGTGGACAAAAAGTGAATGATTTGAGAAAAAACTGCAGCCTTGTAGATTTATTCTGAAAGAATATTGTTATAAATAATAATAATAATAGAGAAAGTTGAAAATTTGACTACAAAACAGCGGTTTTTTTAAGTCTATTCTAAGAGAAAATTTCTAAAAACAATAACAAGTTGTTTAAACAATTCATGAACTTAAAGAAAACATAATCAGCGTCAAAAAATCGCAAAACCCAATTTTTCACTTATCAGATTAATTTGTATTCTGTAGCTAATTGTGAAGAGAAGTGTTGAGATTCAACTCGATTTACTTCATACTGACGATTCTGAGTAAAAGGGACAAAATTGTATTTTTTTCTTGTGGGAACCTACTACCTTCATGGGGCTAGCGGAATCTCTGAATATTATCCTTTTCAGAGGCATTCATTTTTGTGGATTCAAATAAATTTGCATTAGCTATTACGTCACTGAATAAAAAGTGGACGAAAACTTAAAAATTTCAGAAGAACGCAACTATCAACTATCAACTATCAAAAACGCAACTGTTGACAACAAGTGGAAAATTTCAGAAAAAACCCGCAACCATGTAGCATTACTATAGAAAAAAATAGTTATAAGCAATAATAATTCGTTTAGGCAACTATCTTTGATAAAAGTCTGTAATTATTACCAAATTCCATGTGAAAAAAAAAGTTGAAAAAATTCAGAAAAAAACCGGAACTTTCTAATAATATTCAAAGAGAATATCAATAAAAATAATAGTACATTGTTTGAACACTTATGTTATTGTACTTGAATTATTATATACGTCACTAAAATTTAAAAGTGGACCAAATGTAGGAAATTGTAGAAAAAACTACAAGTTTCTAGCATCATTCTAAGAGAATATTATTATAAATAATAATAAACTGTTTAAAAATTGATTTATGTTCAATTAATTCAATTAATGTTTCGTTGTAACTGAGAAGTTGAAAGCAAGTTGTAAAATTTGAAAAAGCCCATAGACTTTCTGAATCCATTCTAACAGAAAATTGCTACCAACAATAACAAGTTGTTTAAACAATTTTTGCAGATATATAATCATCAGCAAAACGTAGAATTTCATGTATTCGAAACAATTTGTACGAAAAAACCATAAACAAACCTAATTAGCGAAAAAAACTCACAAAATTAATTTTTCACTTATGAGTTTGTATTCTACAGCAAATTATGAAGAAAATTTTTGAGTTACAACTCGATTTACCTCATATTGACGATTCCGAATAAAAAGAACAAAATGTATTTTTTTCTTAGGGGAAAATATGTGTTGAACTTCACGGGGCTAGCGGAACCTCTAAATATCATTTTTTTTGTAGGCATTTATTTTTGTGTGGATTCAAGCAGATTTGCATTAGTTATTATCTCACTAAATAAAAAGTGGACGACAACTAAACGGCAACTATCCAGCATTAATATAGAAAAATATAGTTATAAGCAATAATGACGTTTTCAAACCAATATGTTTATTAAATTGCATTAATTATTACCTTGGTCTAAGTCAAAAGTTGACAAAAAGTGGACAGTTTCAGAAAAACCCGCAACTATCTAGCATTACTATAGGAGAAAAGAGTAATGAGCAATAATGATTAGTTTGAACAATTATCTTTGTGAAATTTCAATAATTATTACCACACTTTATTCGAAAAATAGACAAAAAGTTGAAAATTCAAAAAGAATATTATCAAGAATAACAATAAATTGTTTAAAGAATTATTTTATTCAACTTGAATTAACTCTTACCTTACTATAATTTGAAAGTGGACCAAAAGTACAACGTTTTAGAAGAGACTGCAATTTAACTGTTTTGACAATTATTTATGTTTAATTTAATACATTATGGTTTCGCTGTAGCTGAAAAGTTGAAATCAAGTTGTCAAATTCGGAAAAAACCATAGACTTTATAACTCTATTCTGAGTGAAAATTGCTGAAAACAGTAACAATTTATTTAAAAAATTCATGAAAATATATAATTATTAGCAAAAAATAGTACATCATGTATTAAAAACAATTTGTACGGAAATAACCATTGAAAAATCATAATTAGCGTAAAAAACTCGCGAAACCCAATATTTCCCTTATGAAGTTTTTGTCATGAAAAGTGTTTTTTTTTTCTCACGGGAAATACCTATTGAATTTCATGGGACATGCGGAACCTCTAAATATCATTCAAAAAACGCAATTATTTCTTATGGATTACAACAAATTTAGGGGCCATAGGGTAAATGTACCGGTGGTGGGACAATGATTCCAAGGTCGGACACCACTTTCATTATATGCACAATTTGTTTGAGAGAAAATAAATACTCGTCTGACCACTGGTACGTGTCCAGAGACTGGTGCACTTATCCTAATAACGAAAATTGAAAAACAAATTTTGGCCTACCCTAGTCCACTTGGACTTTGAATAGACCCCCCCGAACCCCCCATGGACAATCGTGGATTTTTGCCATACTCTAAACGAATTAAAAATCTCTGGTAATTGTCACCTTTACAAAGCTTTCTCTATGACGAAGCAAAATAAATTTAAGAATCAACTCACGCCAATTTCTTATACATTTATTTCTCTATTCTAAGAAATATTGCGAATTGTGTGGAAATGTAAGGCTTTTATCTTTTTGGACAAACAATTCTGGATTTGATCCACTGTAAGAATAGAATAAAAAAAGAATCATAGATTTCTTATTAGTTTAGGGTGAAACTTTCTTTAGAATCCAAATGTATAATATAATTTACTATTTAATTGTAGAATTCATTATAATTAAAAAATTCTAGTTTACGGTTAAAAAAAATTACTTTAAATTCTTCAAATATCATTGTTTGCGTTGTCAAGTTCGTGTAGAATTTGAGAGCTCACTCCAAGACAGCTGCGTCAACGTAGGTGAACTTGAAATAAAAAACAATGTCAAGTGAAATAAGGAATGTGGAATTATGTACATAATCGACCCACTGAAGGCTGTTGACTTTTTTAAAAAAATCCTTGATTTGACCACCTCTGAGCATTTTGCTATAGCCAACAATGACAAAAACTTACACATTGTTTATTATTACAGGTTGAATTTTGTTTAAGATTTTAGTTGATATGAAAGAAAAGTTTAAGATCAATTAAATTTGTACCCTCATTCAAATTTTGCCAACTTTCGCCAGAATTTTTGGCAAAACTTATGTGTTAGAAAGTTAATTACTAAGAATAATGGAATAAGCATCATAAAGAAGGAAGTGGGTGGTGTTGAAATTTCCTGAAGTATGTATTACGTATTTTTTGGAAGGCCCTTTTCTTTCGGATTTTAACCTTGGGGCTTTAAAGTATATTTCCTTCTTTATGATGAAATTCACTAACTGATTGCATGCAATTTCCTTATATTTGTGCCAGTTTAAATTGCGAAACAAGTTTTTGAAGGGCACATATCATGAAATACCAAAGTCTTCCGGTTCCTCATAGAAACTGTGCTACAAATTTTCATACATTATTATTATCATTATTAGACCATTAAGCCATATCCTTTTCGGGGTAAGCGTGACTCACTCAATGAGGGAGGGAGTAATGTGGGGGATGTGGTATCGATTTCTTAGACTGATCTAGAATTTCCGTGTTTTTGAGATAAAATCCTGTATATAAAGAGCAACGATCGTTTGCAAAATTGTCAGTCAGCGAAAAGAACTCTATCATCGAAGTTCAACTATTATTAACAGTTCACTGGAGTTGCATAAGAATCATTTTCTTCTAAAAAAAGAAAATGAAGCTCTTTGCCATTGCCCCGATCATCGCTATTATGGTCTTTAGCATAGCTCTTGGTAATTATAAAACTTTTAATAAAATTTTCTTGGAGAAAAAATTATTTACAATATATATTTCAGTCACCACATATGCCCTGAAACATTTTTACGCATAACACGAACTGTCCATCATTACTGAATTTTCCGTAAGACATATCCCCTTTTCCAGCTTGCTCAGGGCTACCGTTACAGAAAATCCCGTCACCCAAGTCAATGCCCACATTATAATTTAAAAAATATTTCATGGTTTCTTGCCTGAAAAATAAGAATTTTTCGTCAGAACTGTTTTCCGGACGTCAGACGATGGATACAATTCTTGTTAAATTTTATAAGTGACATATTTGCTAAATTTTGATGCTGAATACAAATCATATTAAAAATTTAATTATTGTTCATAATTCTGAAAAACTTTAATGATATACCTTGGTAATATTCAAATGATGAGCTACTGAGTTTTCAATATTACGTAGTGAACTAATTTGATTTTTTACAATTTCATTCAACAAATTATTCTAGGCCTTACAATTTTCATGAGACTTGCACCTAACACATTAAAAATAAAAGATAGTCAAATTTCAGAGAGATTTTTCTGAGTCGATTAAAAAAAAGGAATGTGGTGTTACAAAAAATATTTTTCTTTAATTCAACCCTCCCATTTTGTTAGAACTATTTCTATCTAGCAAGAGTATCATTAAACCAGCAAAGATCCTTTTCGTACATAATATTCAGGAATTTAAAAATTCAAAATAAACTTTTAATTTTTTTATGAACAAATTATTGAGTTTGAAAACGTTTTCAAGATTGAAAATTATCAGATACTATCCGATAAAAATTCGAAAGTTCTGTTTTTCAAAAATAATATCAGAGTTACCATGAAAAGGGTATATGATTAGCTAATCAGAGTTGAAATGTCCATGGTGAACGCACTACAATTTAATCATGATTAAAGCCTCGAATAAAGAATAATCATGATTAGCTAATCATGTATTTAATCAGAGTTGGTGAAATCGGCCCTAAGTGATTTAACTAAAATAGCGCTACTGATTCTGCCAGTGACGCCAAATGACAGATTGAACCAATGAAATAGCGCTTCACGCGGGCAAGACATGAACAACCAGTCGTATGGTACGCGCGTGTCGCCGGTCAGGTCTTGGCATTTCTCAAGTGAGAACAAAACTTACTGTTCACTTATTAATTTTTTTATAGGAAAAAAAATTCGACACTTATGGATAATAATAGCAAGGAGTGTCTTTAGTGCATTTGTAATATCTTTAATGAATATAAATAATTTCCACAAAATAGGAGTATCAAATTTCTACAAACTTAAGTCTTAAGTGAATACGAAATTAGTTACCTCATATTTAAACAATAATCTGTGCATATTGGATTTAAATTTAAAAGCCTATCCTAGGTTGTCCAGAGGTACTTTTCTTGCCCACTGCTGTGCGATTAATCGGCGATTAAACTGATTCAATCCTGCTCTAGTTCTCCCCTGAAGATATTTTCACTCTATTATTGAACTATCACGCCTCTTTATCCATGCTCCTCTTAAAAATCTAATAAATAATTTGATTTTTTATTTTCTAGACCTTGGCGGTGCTGACGAAGCTGGAGGAGGTGGCGGAGGAGGAGGTGGTGCAAAAGGGGAAGGAAAAAGTGAAGGAAGAGGAGAAGGTGGAGGAGGGGATGGAGATGAAAAAGAAAGTAACTCAAGTTCTGATGATAAATCGGAGGATGAAGACGACGACCATACCAGTTTAGCAGCAGGGGCAGTAGGAGCATTAGGAGGAGCAGCATTAGTAGGAGGATTGATGCATCACAAGAATAAAAAACTGAAAAGAAAATTATATGAGCAAGAGGGATATGATAGTGGATATGGACATCATGGTCCACATGGTCATAAACATGGTCGACACCATGGAAATGAAGATTATGGTGATGATCGTGATTATCATGGAGGATCACATGGTGGTGGTGGATCACATGGTGGTGGTGGATCACATGGTGGTGGTGGAGACTCCCATGCAGACCACAATGGAGAGCACGGGTCTACACATTACATTGTGCATCATGTGACCCATGTATATGACCATAAAGATAAAGATGATAAACATAAAGATGATGATCATAAACATAAAGATAAATAAATATTGAAAAAAAAACAAATAGAAAAATTATTACCAAATAAAAACACAAAGTATACATTTTCTGTCTCATGCTCACTCCTATGTCTCTGAAGTCAAATTTCAAGCCAATGTCAATTCTGTAATAGTTCCGAAAAATAAACCAATTAAACCCTGCCAATTGTCGTTCATTTATTATTATTTCGATCTATTTATTCATGCATTCATTTAGTACATCGCCTACAATAATATATACAAGTTTATTTTTAAAATGTTATTATCACTGTTAAAAATTGCTGTATTAAGTTTAATACACATGCATTAAAAGTTTTTTTCAGATACGTATATTACATTTAAGATACCACCAAATTTGAAAGTTCAAATACACATCTGAAATTTAATAAACATGTGTATTAAATTTAATACACATGTGTGTTAAATTCAATATAAATGTGTAGTAATTTTGATACACAGGTGCATTAAGCTTTATACACATCTGTAATAATTTTACAACAAAACATGTGATTTTTTAATACACATGTATATTAACTATAATTTAGGTATATTTTTGAAATGATACCAAACATTAATTTTTAAAATAATTTATTTATTTGAAATAAAAATATACATATGTGTGTGCTTGTAAATTATATCACGAATAAGTTTGTGAATTGGTTGAGTTTTTCTGCGAAATTGAAGACAGTGAAATTAAATGATTTCGCTTTTCTTTTTGCTTGTTCTCTTTTTCCGCCTGTTAATGGATTGATTTTCATTATTATTCTGAAAAAAATTGAATTAATTAGAAATTTTATTCCTCAATCAAAAAATACAGAATTTTCTTCTATCGAAGTACATACGCTACCACAGAAAAAGCGGATCAAAATGAAAACAAGGCGAACAATAATTAGCAAAGGGGCCCTCGTACTGACACATACACGACGCGTGACCCGGTAAGAAGGCTTGCATTAAAAAGTATTGGAAAATTTCATGTAACCAGTGGTAATGTAACAAATATTGAATACTTCTGGATCCCCTTTTTGTCCTCCCGTTTTGAATCTCCACAACAGTAGAAGTTATCTCTTAAATGGAAACCCTTTCTGTACCAAGGGGCGATGATATTCTTCTGAATAACTTTGGATACCGCGAAGCAACCAAGAAATATAAAAATGTCAATCTTTTTTTCGAATGTTCTGTTTTTCGAATAATAATGAGGTCAAAAGCTTTTTAAAACATAGCATCAGTCATTTTACGATGTCAGGATTAATTTCCACACAGATGGCTATGGTGAAAAATAATTTTTTTAATTTGTTATCATCATTTTATATTTTTGTAATTGATAATATTTGAACAAAGCTAATATTTTACGATAAAGAGATGTATTTTTGTAAATAACCCTACTAGATTTTGCAAATTGTTTGCGTTTGGAGCGCGTTTTAATGCTTCAAATGAAAATTGTGTTCTTAGTTTATTTGAGGTTACGTTTGGCAGCTCCGATTTACTTTGAAAGGGATTGGAATCTTATTATTTTCGCCGCCTAATGATGATTAAAAAACGAAGGACAGAAAAGGCATTCTTAGGGATTCAAAATGTCTAATACTTTTCAATGCAAGGCTTCTTACCGGGGAGAGGGTTGGTGCAAGACTCGAGCGTCTTAATTTTGAAGAACTAACTAAATTAATTGATTCAACCAAATTAGCTCACTTTTTCACTCAAACGGGCGACTGGCAACTCACTTTTTCCAAAATGCGAGGCTTGCTTGACGGCTGGCATCAGCTGACATGTCGGGGTCGGCATCGTTGCGCGACGCATGCGCTAACGATTATGTTTCATACGCATGGGTATTGTTTCAGTTTTCATATACGAATATATTAATTTTGGTTTACATAGTAACTGAGTTTAATATACATTTGTATTAAGTTCATTTTAATTTACAAGTGCATTAATTTTCAAATACACTTCATGTATTAATGTGTATTAAAATTCATAACATTTTTAACAGTGTATGGGTATTGACAAAAAGTTGAGAATATTGATATTCGAGCAATTTTGTGTTTTGAGTTGATTAGCACTTTTTTCTTTTGAATGTCTGATAATATGAACACCTTTAGCTTCAAATAAAGATTTTAAGTTTTTGTTTCTCATTTCTAGTATTTTCACTAATTCTTAAGAGGTTATTGTGCCCACAATTTTTTTTAGAACTCCAGTGAAAACATTTGTCTCACATTCTTATCATTCATGATGGAAGATATTAGTTCTATGTGAACTTGGACCTATTCAGTTTTCATATATTCTCCCTGTTTGAAGACCTCCTGAGCAGTGGCGGCGTAAGGGGGGTGCGGTGGGGGCGGTCCGCCCCGGGTGCCAGCCCCGATGCCAAGCACCAAGGGGTGCCAATAAGGGGCAATAAGGGGTGACAAAACCAAAGTGCCACACCGCAACCGCCCCGGGTGCCAACCCATGCTACGCCGCCACTGCTCCTGAGTCATAAAAAACGTTTTGTTCGTATTTCTACATTCTCGTTATTTTCACATTCTCTACGGATCTCCACGTTTTGAAACCCCCTGAAGCCGAAAATCAAGTTTTGGTGATAGCACCTGTCCGTCCATCCGTTCGTAAACACGATAACTCTAAAAAAATGAACGGATCAAATCGAGCTTTGACATCCTTGTTTAGGTCCTAGAGGAAAGAACGAGTTTGTTAATCAGCATTCTTTGACCAACCGTTCTGGTTTTTTTCATCGAAAATGCTATCCAAAAATCAAGTATTTGACAATTTTTGTTTCGACCGACTCGTCTTTTTGGTTTTATGCATCAAAAATAAATCAGGTAAATATTCTAATTTTAAGTCAAGCGACGACAGATACATATTAATCAGTATATTGTATTATAAAAATAAAGTTTCGTCTAATGCAATTAGTATATTGTTTGGCCCTCTCGGCATGCAGGCATCTTGCCTACTGACGTCACAACAAGAAATACCTAATTGCGCCTATTAAATAGTAAAAAATAAAATAATTTAAACCATTTTTGATAGGACTTGTCATTCCACACAAAACTACCAGATATCAAGTTGATACGGCGAGTGGATCAAAAGGATGCAACGTTTTCATATCTATATTCATGATCAACTTGATTCATATTTCGAGATAAATTCTCTGTCATTTAATTTCAACTACTCAACACATTATGAAATTATTTAATCCTTCGACCTGAATGATGAACATTAAAAACCGTTGGAAATTGAATTATTAAACAAATGTTGAGAAAAAATCATTCACTTAACTCCGTTTATTTGAATTTATGATTATTGAGGTTTGTTTGCAAATAGCAGTAAATCTCGATCGAGGATCGATTATCGATTCGCAGGACTTAAATTTGGCAGAAAGGAATGTTTTTCGAAAATCCTCAACTGCAGGGCGTTCAGAACTGAAATATAGTAACCCTGATAATTTTGTTTAAGTCTTGTCATTCGAAGAAGTGATCCTGGTAGTCTAGGTGCTTAAAATACATTTTCCCCGAAGAGGAGGTGTTCACGATAAAAATTAAAAATTCTCCAACCGTCTTTCGAAAATCCAGCCATTCTGAAGAATAAAACTGTTACTCCAGGTGTTTAAAATGATTCTTCCTCGAGATAGTTGTATTCATAACGTATAGCGCTTCTGTCGACGAGCTCAGGGTCTTCGGGGATACCATTAATTTTTCCTTTCTTCAAATTAAACTTGGCGCATTTCTTTAACCCGAACTCCATTTCAATCTTTTGACTGTACCCTTTGACAATTTTTAGAGCTTGATGTAGTTCCTCTTGATTTCTAGCATAGATCTTGAGATCATCCATGTAAAATACATGAGTGACCTTATGCTTTCGATCTCCAGGTTTGCCACAGAGGTACCCTTCGGAATGGCGAAGTGCGAGAGACAGTGGCAATAATGTGAGGCAAAAGAGAAGAGGGCTCATGGTGTCACCCTGAAACACACCTCTCTGAAAGGTGACACTGTTATAGATCATACGATGTTTTCCAGATGAGATAGTAAATCTGGTTTTCCAAAGCGGCATTAATCTCTCTATACACCTCACGATGTGTGGATGAACCTTTAAGCTTTCCAACAGACAGATGATAAGTCTATGGGAGGTTTAATCGAAAGCTTTCCGGTAATAAATCCAGGCCATCGATAGGAATCGCTGATAGGATGCTGCGTCTTTACAAACAAATCTATCGATGAGCAGGTTCTCCCGACATCCTGCTACGCCTTTCTTTGAGTCGCGTTATTCATACATCTCTCGCCACACAGGTCCAATTTTCGGAACAATCCTTTCATTTAGGATAGCTGTGAAGATCTTATACAGCGTGTTCAGGCAAGTTATTGGCCTGTAATTCTTAGGGTCGGCTAAGTTGCCCGTCTTCGGCAGGAGCACTGTGCGCCCTTCCACCAACCACTCCGGAATAGGCTTTTCCGACTTTAGATATAAGGTGAAAATTCGGGCCAGATGCTGGTGGGTTGAAGGAAACTTCTTCCACCAGAAGGTCTTGATACCATCTGGACCGGGAGCGGAATAGCTCTTCATGCCTCTTAATACGTTTTTCACCTCCTCGGTAGTGATAGGTGGGCATTGCTCCTCAGCTGTTATGAGGGTATTGCACAGCTCCTTGGAACTATTTATGTCCTTTGAGTCTTCTTGAAGTGGATGTTGGACGAACGGTCGACAGTAACTAGAGGGTCTTATAAAAGTCGAGATGGGTCAGACAAAAACTGTTGATTTTCTCTGACCCACCACTCTAGACTTCTCCTATCGTTAGATAGTACTTGTATTCTGTCAACAATATGCTGCCTGATGGTCAGTAGCTTTGACTTGTTGATTTTCTGATGACGGATCCGCATTTCGCGCGCGAACTTCCGAACCTTGGCAGTGAAAGTGCTGCAAGTCCTGCCAGATGTTATGTAGTCAATCACACACTGAATGCGGGACGCGTACTGTCTTGCCCAGCCTACCTTGGTGTTGAGTTGATGTATTCACACATCACAATTGATAGTCCAGAGGTCGGATACTTCATTAAAATCTCCACGAAGCTGATCATCCAGTTCAGTCAGATCTTTGGGCTTAAGATAAACCTGAATGTTGATGTTTCTCCGAGTCCTGAAGCATCGTCCTTCGTCTATTACTCTATTGGATGCTTGTTCGCGGTTGGTCTAAGTGTCGCCACTCTTTCTCTGTTGCCGGCTTGTTCTGGCTGCGGTAGAGTAGGCGCTCCGCTTACAAAGCCCCTTTTTCGGAGTAGTTCGGCATGGTTTCGCAGACGTTGACGCGAGAAGTGCGAGAGCTCTGGGTGTTTCTCGCACCACAGAACCTGCAGTCGTGCCATTTAACCTTCTCGCTCGGGGGCCATACTGCTATCGTAGCACTCTAGCAGGTCGTCATTGAGTCGATCCGTCCACCCAAAAGTATTGAGATTCCGCTGGTCCATCGCATTGACTCCGTCTTGATTGGCTCCCCCAACTCTAGGATAGTCGGCATTGTTATCCGACCCATTGTGTGACCCATTTGGTGTTGTGATTGTTGTTTCCACTAGCAGATAGGGAAAGGATTCGTCCATCCTTGTAGAGCCACGCGTGCTCACCTCAGGTCACCGTTTTAGACACCTCACCCAGGTGTCATTCAGCTTTCGGAACGGTTGTAACGCCTCCGCTTAGGGGTTATTCCTTCGGGACCATCCTTGGACAATTGTCCACGACTGCTTATTCATTATTGTAACCATATTTAGCAGAAACCCTTGTTACAGGGACCCTCTATCCTTAACCCGAGGACGCGTTCGGTAGCTTTGTCATAGGCCCTTCGGTTTGATTCCCAAGGAACCAAAACCGAAACCGAATATACATATGTTAATTGGGTGTACATAGTCATATATAAATGTATTTAAAAATGTCTTCTAAATTATTTGAAATAAATAATTGGAATATTACAATATAATATAATACATATGAAGCGTTGGATGAAAAAACAACCTAACTCGGAAAATCGTGTTTTGAGAAAAATCGATTCAAAGATTTCAAGCTGTTATTGAACTAAGAAAATATTAATTTAAAAAATCCCTTCATACACATAAAGTAGTACAATCTAAAAGTGAAATCCTGTTAAGAAGAATAATAATAATAACCAAAAAAGTTATTGAAAGAATTGAAAATATACAAAACGGCTTAGGTTGTTTTTCCGTCCAATGGGTATTATAGGTCTTTTTTCTTATTAATTTCACGTTTTAAACATTATTTAATGACGTTTTTTCATTTCCCTCGTCCAACTAATGTCACAACTGGACATTTCTGTGTCTGACTGATCCATTTTTGTTCATATTTTAATGGACTATTGAGCAGTAACAATAAAAATAATAGCGCACTGATTCGCCGGCTGGTCACTACAGGCTGTAGTCTGCACAGCTGTGCGAGAGTGAAGAACGGGAGCTGCGCGCGCGACGTTTCTCCATGCGTCCTACTCTAGTATAACGTGCTTCAGGTAAATAATAATAATTTTTATATTAGTTTTAAGCTGTGTACTAACTTATTAGGCTTCATATTAGGGTGGTCGAGAAAAACGAAATTTTTGTTTTATATCTCACCCTGGAATAATTTCCACATGAGAGGGCGAGGCTTCAAAAAATAAAAAATTCTTTTAGTTTTTTGTTAATGCAAGGGTACTGCATTAGTCATACAATTCCTTTTTCCATTAATTATCATAATATTATTTTGAAACTGTTCGTGTGAAATAAAATTTCTTAATAGCATGCAAGCTTTCATTATTTCTCTTTATATGTAGAAGAAAAAGTAATTATAGAAAAAATCGTGTAAATGTGAGAACTGTTACAAAAATTTTTGTAATTCCCAAGAAAAATAATATTAAACAATTTTTAAACAATTCTTTTTCTTGAAACCCCATTCAAATAATTAAATTTTATTTCACTTCCATTGTTCCCATTTTTAATTAGAATAATTGACTTATTGAATTTCTTCACATATCATTAATAACAAATAATAAATTATGTACACAAGTTACTCATAAATCTAAATTCATAATAATTAGATATCAATTTTATTTTATTCAAAGACTAACTATTACTTCAGAAATATTGCTTAGTAAATGCAACAGATTTTCAATACACTTTGTAAATTTGTAAAGTGTAATTTTCAAATTCTCCTTTAAACTCGCGCGAAACTGTCAAAAGTGTCGTCTGCTATGCTGATCTTATTCACATTTTTATAACTTTGAAAGTAACTGGAACATTTAGAACCGAAAAACTTCTTGTACAAGTTTAGCATAGGGTATGCCCTAACAACTACACCACTTTTTTGTATAAAAAAACTTTCCTGATGGAGATATTTGGGTCTGACCGCGTATTACCAACTTTTACCGTCATGACCGTACATAACCGGCCAGGTCAGGTATTATCACAGTCAGGCCGAGCAGTACCTATCACTAGTAGTCATCAATATTTACTTGAAGTGACGGAAATTTTGGTGACTTGGAAATGTACTGGAAATTTTGTTTCTATTGTTTCTCATGTCGAAAATTCTCTGTGTTTGTTAGAAAAAAATATCGTGTACTGCTAAAAAAATCTGATCGAAATTTAATATGCATGTGAGTAAAGTAATTTGCATACACCGTAAATTAATTTTGATCTACCATCATGTTGTAAAATTAATATACATGTATATTAAAGTCGGTAAAACAGAGTGCGTGAAAACAACAAGTTCTTTGATGCCTTCAGATCTTGTAAAATGTCAAAAAATAAAGTAATAACCTCCAATTCGTCGATTACATTCCTACTTACAATTAAAATACAACGTACGGGTCGAATTTGTTCTAAAATTCGTTGTGAATGTTAGAATTTTAAAGTGAGTACAGGCGCTTGGGGGTTAGGTTTCTTAATTATTTGTTTAACTGAACTTTTCTCCTAAAACCATGAAGGTTATTTAAATTTATTTAGGAGAGAATATTATGATTGATTATTTTTAATTGAAAATTGCTGCCGAGATTGTTTTTAATTTGCGTAAAAAGCAAATATCTGACATTTCTGATGAATAATCGATATGCGGCAAATGAGATTTAATAACATAGTCTCTGAATGGCGATTTTGTATACCTAGGTATTAGATTTAATATACAAATGTATATTAAATGTATATTAAAATTGCAAACATTTTTAAAAGTGTGTAAAATAGTTGCGGACAGTAGACACAAAGATCGGAAGGCAAATTAATCTTGGTAAATTTTGAAATTCTTTTGGAACTTCTTACGAAATAATGTTGTTTCTTATCAATCGTGTGAAAAAGTGAAATATTTATTTGCATTAATTGATTTTCCCATCCAGGCAGAACAATTATCCATAGTGTGAAATATTACATAGAATTTTAATTTCAGAATTATGGCCGTCTGTTCTTGAAGGTGAAAGAAGTTTGACTAAAAATGCATCCAAAATCGGGTATCATAGAAAGTTTCTACATCATTTATAGTTTGAGAATCTGAAAGAATCAAAATTCCAGCTAATCCTTTTCGCGTGACAGACATTTTATCAATATAAATGATGGAAAAAATTAGATTACTCTCAGTGACTCTGTAAAAAGGAGAGCATTAAAGTGGATTATATGGCATTGAAAAAATTGTACACTTTAATGCCTATAAATCAACACAAATTCCTTTTGTGTCCGAATCTTGATTGAACGACATTCGAATGCATTGATTTTATTCGATATATCCGGTCGGAAAAAGCATTAAATGGCATTCGACTTATTTGGTAATTCAACAGCATTGAATGGCCTCCGATCGCTGAAGGAATTGCATGGCATTAAACTGATACGGTCATTCATGTGCATTTCATGGCATTAAATTAACGGCATCACAAAGAAGCCTTTTTAATGTTATAATTTTTGTTTGTGATTCAAAATGATACGAACGAAAACTGTCTCATGCCATGAAGCGCATTCGGACAAAAATGAAATTCGTTTGGATTTATAGGCATTAAAGTGTACAATTTTTTTAATGCCATCCAATCTACTTCAATGCTGTCCTTTTTACAGGGGAGAAAATTCTACATGTTCAAAATATTGGAAATGATGTATAAAAACCACTTTCAGACCAACCCAGGACCAACGACGAGGACGTACTGATTATATGGCCCCATTTATTTATTTTTCTTTATTTTTCGGATTTTTTTTTTCGTTTTCAAATATTTTTTTAGACTTTTCTCAATTCGTCAATATTTCTGTATAATTCCTGAGAATATTATACTTAGATATGGAGTGATGAAAATTCAATCACTGCTTTGAGTAGTCAGGATGAATATTGATTCATCATTGAAGGAGTTTATTTTATAACGATCACAGAACTTCAAAAACTCTCGGTAAACTGATTCTCCACTTTTCTCGGACCAAAATTCTAGGCCACTGTTATTTTTGATATATTTCAAACTCTTTTCAATACGTGCAAGAATGACTGTACTATGACAGTCTTTACCGTATTTTTTGTTTCTTCCCGGGAGACGAAATGTATCGTAATCGTTCTTCAGATCACCATATGTTTTCAATTCCATGTGATTTTCCATTCGTGAGGTAATATACGTACTTGCATGTGCATCACTCGACTGATTTTCATCATTTCTGTTACTTTTCATATTTCTTAGTGGACTAAAACAGTATGGGCCAGGAAAAGTTTCTGTTTCAGTTTGTTGGCCATTTATTATGAGGAAAAACTTGGAATCGGCAACAAATTTCAACGGAATATTATTGATATTCCTTAGTTCGAATAACAGTCTGTCATTTCCATAAGTCTCTTTTTTTCTTTGAAGAACTGTGAACAGTTTTCTTTCTCCACAAAAATCATGCATATTTTCTGAACTTGAATCACTAAAATCACCATTGTCATAAGTGTGGTCTATGGAACTGTCGAATGCAGTTGAAATTTAATTTTCGTAATATCTCCGTAATGAATAATGATTATCATTTAATTAATTCGTCAAATAGTTCTCAAAAAATAAAATCAATTTTTCAGAAACACTTATATAGAAAAAATGAGATTGTACGAAAATACTAGCAAAATATGGCAAAAATGGACCGAATCCCATGCATTTCGTCCATTGTTCTCCCCTCGGCACTCGACGAAGTGAAGTTAGCTGGTGGTTGAAGAGGAAATACCTAATTCTATCTCTGTTTTTAAGTTGGAACGAAAATTTAGCGCAAAATTCAGAAAGGTCAATGAATAGAATTATTTTCATTGTGAGTATAAGACTTTAAATATTAAAATATCGATATCTCGCGAAAAGGATCAGCTGGGATTTTCATTCTTTCAGATTTTGAACCTATAAATGATTTCAAAACTTCCCATGAAACCTGATTTTGGATCCATTTTAGTCAAACTTCTTTTCCCCTCAGGAACTAGATACTTACCAACTTCAAACTGGAAGCGAACTAAAATGGTTCATTCTTATAAGAAAACAAGTAAGACTGCTTTGTAAGAACATTTACGAAACCGAATGTAATCTGAAAGGATATACTGGATGTGTACGCTTTTACTCCCGCTTATCGAATGGAATGAAGTCCACCATTCGCGAGTTGAAACGCAGTTCAACAGGTATTATATACGAGTACATAAACTTGGACACGGAGACAATAATTTCAGCGCACTGCAATTTTCGGGATTGAGAATGTCTGTCTTCTTCAGGATTTCCTCCGCGATTAGTCCAAAGTTAAAGATGAATCTTCCAGCGTTGATGTCTTGCTCCCATGTAGTACGGCAGTTTGGGCAATGAACATACCGATGGCAATGTTGCGAGATCACAATGCATTTTTCAATACAGTTACTGCACGCTCGAGAAGATGCTTTTTCACTAGTCGAACTGGAGCAGCAACGTGTCCCTTTATCCTGTTTGACATGTTGACCTCTCCAAGCACTACGAAAAAAGGCGCCTTCTTCACATAGCCAATTATGTAGTTTAGCAGCTCGTAAATTTCTCCCTGAACGTAAATATATTTTCCTCACTAGAGCCGAGCCACACACCTCTTTTCGTACAGCGGCTATTTGAAGAAAAAATCAGCCAGCCGATACTTGGTACCTGTTCTGAAATTTACGGCCAAGTGTGTGTCTATCTTCTTGAACCCTTCAGTGACGAGCTTTTTACTCTCTTTGATGGGGGTTTCCACTTTCTCATAGACCATCTTTCTTTGTTTCTGGTAGAGTGTCTCCCAACGGAAAGAGGAGCCTCTCACGTAAAAGTGTTTGTCCTTGGTTTTGTCATCCTTGGAGGGCATTGGATCACCAGTTCGTCCAATGCCAGCAACCGTTGCTTTTCTACCTAAATCAAAACCCAAAACGTTTCGTACGTCACACTAATCAGCGGTGTTGCTCGCGGTTGACTCTTTTGGGCATGAGAAGGGTTGTAAAAAATCACAGAGACATTGATGCTATTTGTGGGTATTTTTCCAGAGAGATGGCCCTTTTTTTGCCTCTCACTATTTTTTAAACATCGCAATACTTCTTCCCCGATCCTCGTTGCCTTTGTACTTACCTGCGAATCTGACATTCTTTTCTTCCTGTGACTTGTCGGATATCTTTTTCTTTTGTTTGAAGAGTATTTTTCTTTCATCATTTATCTTCTTCTTCTGTTCATTTGCCTTCTTCATTGAGCTTTTTCTTCCCGCCTTGGACTCTCGTCCTCTCTTCCTTTGCCTGATATTTTCTATCTTATCTCGTTCAATCTCTTTCTTTGATCTGGGTTTTGCTTGCTTTATTCTTAAACCCTGTTTGGCAACAAGAGCTTGATCAAGATCTTTGTTGTAATCGATGAAAGAAGGGGAGAAATTTGTGATAATGATCCTGGTCTTCTGCATAGCGAAAGGCAAGATTTTCTTCATTTCTCAGCAGATTCTTTGGGTCTTCATCTTCAGAAATATTTTCCCTGAAAAGATTCTCAAGCTGCTCCTGGATCTTTTGCATCCTAGCTTTCTTCTTCTTCTTTTTCATCTCGGTTAACCTTTTTGGTTAATTCTCTGTGCTTTTTTGTTCCGTTCCCTCCGGATTTTTATCTTCTTCTGCTGTACCTCCTCCTTCTCCATTATTTGCTCATCAGTCAGGATAGGCTCAGCACTACATTTTATTAAAAGAAAGGTCTTTACCCTACTTCGCGTATGAGTCCGGTTTTTCTGATATTTCTTGAATCGGAGCTGTTCGGAATTTACAATCGTAGAGCGTATTGTCTTTGGCACTGTTGCACTCTCCACCTTTATCTTCAGGCTCTGGAAATAGCGCCTCTCTTCTGTCGGGATGCTCTTTGAGTGGTGCATCCCTTATGGCTTTGTATTCTTCGAAAAGGTCTCCCAATTTTTAATCAGTATTTACTCGAGTGATTTCCTTTCTCTTGAAGAGGATAACGAAAGACAGCAAATCTGGTTTCTTCTCAAACCATTCTTGCTGTAGCAACGTATTATTGTTGCGTCAGTAACAGAATTCTGCAAAAAAGGTCACTACAATCGCTAGTCTTGGTAAAACTCTGAAGTCTTTGCGAATGCAATTGATCAACTCGCGGTTGGGGTTGTCGCCAATTTTTCGAATGGTGCCCATCAGTTCAGTTTTGATGGTTTCCTTTTTCGCATTTTTCTCGTCAACATGAACAGCCGTTTTGGATTTCGTTGCATTCTTGCGTACTCCAGATATTGTGGGTTCTTGCATACTTGTACTTAATTGTGCTTCAGGCCTGGGTGCTGGAGGCTATGGATTTAACGTGAACGTTGTCGCTACTGCGGGAATTTGAGGCAAGTTTTGGCGGGATGCTTCCTGAATGGGTGCGCACTTTTCCCAGTGAGCTACACCCTCACGTTTCGATTATACCAATATAGGGGCATTGACAATACTGCGGCATCACCAGGCAGTTGCTTAATATGTGCTTGCTCAGTACGTCTAGATATTTAAGTGTCAGCTGGATCCTCACGCCTTCGTTTGAGACACAATTTCTCAGGCTGGTATTCCGATAATTTTAGCGTGGAGGTTGATGCCACTGCGCTATCCTGTCTCTTGATGATCTCTATTTCAGGAGTACTGCTTTGCCTCATTCTTCTGACCCGATGCCGTTGCGATGAAGACGTCACAGGGGACGTTGACAATACTGCTGTATCACTAGATAGGTGGCTGCTAGGTGCTCCATCATTAGGTCTGCACCTTGCAGTGTCAGCTTAATATTCAGGTTTAAGTTTGAGACCGAATTTCCGAGGACGTTGTTCTGATCGTTGTGACTGTGATGTAGACTCTATTCTGATAATTTGAGGCTATTTGTGACTGCCAGGTACTTATTCACTAGGTATGCACCTTTCACCGTCAGCTGAGTCCTAATGTTTATGTTTATGACAGAATTTCCTCGGCTGATGATCTGATGGTTGTGACTGGGATGTAGACCCTACTGCGCTATGATCTCGCTCGATGATTTCTATTTCAGGAGTATTGCTTTGCCTCATTCTTCCGACCCGATGTCTTCTCGATGAAGACATCACAGGGAACGTTGAAAAAACTTCTGTATCACTTGATAGGTGACTGCTAGGTGCTCCTTCACTAGGTCTGCACTTTGTCTTGTCAGCTTAATACTCAGGTTCAAGTTCGAGATGGAATTTCCGAGGCCGCTGTTCTGATGAATAGAATGTAGACGCTAATGCGACAATTTGAGCCAAGTTGTGGCTAGGTGCTTCCTTACTGCGTGCATTATTTTTGCTGTAATCTGGATCCATCGTGGAAACATCCTACGGTAGAGAACATTATTGACAGATTCCGGTATTCGAGGACCACGCGTTCTTCAATTAGAGGGAATGCAACACTTTCTCTCGGTCAAAATCAATGTAATGTCTGGTATCACCTTCTGGGCTCTGGGCGCACACTGTGGATGGAGCACTAATTTTGTTCAAAACCACCTAGAGATCACAAATCTTGACCGAATTGAATAATTTTTTTTAGAAATGTTACCAATTGAATTTCGAAGTGACTCAAATTGCCTAAATTGTAAAATTAATTTTTTTAAATTAGAAAACTTATGAAACCTTATACAAAAACCCTGAACATTGAACTCGAGACTCATATTTCTGAAAGAAACTAACCCAAATCACATCCAATAAAGCCTAAGCCCATATATCTTTAACCTATAAACCCTAAACTCACTCACCCTAAACCTATGAACCCTAGACCCATACAAAATAAACCATTAAACCCTAATCCCATTAATCCTAAACCCACTAACCATAAATCCACAAATTTCACCCCATGAACTCTAGACCCATAAGCCGTAAACCCATGAACCCTCAATCCACTACCCCTCAACCTGCAAATTCCAACCCATAAACACTCAACCCATGAATCCTAAACACAATGTTGAAACCTTTTTTATATAAACTTTCATAATGCATCATCCGCTTTGACTAACAGATTTCCAACTTCTTTTAAAATTTACTTTATTATTGGTTTTTTGAAATTTATTATTTCGTAATTTTTGTAAATGTATCATTTTTGTTTTGTTACAGTCTTCTAATATAAAAAAATTACTTTGACATTTCGGCGATGAGAGTCTCTTCAAAATTCAATTATTAACATTCCTAGAAAAAAAAAATTACTCAATTAAGTCAAGATTTGTGACGTCTAGGTGGTTTTGAACATTCGATCCCCAGTGTGGGCGGTACCACAAGAGTGAATGAATAGCCTGACTTAGGGCGTAACCTTTTATAGTCCTTGTGCTCTATGGCTGCATCTGAAACAGAAGCGAAAAAGAGCACAATTAAACATTCTGTAAAATCTAGGAAATTATATTTTGCCTTATTATAGATAAATTTGAAAGTCTAAAATGTATAAAGGATACACACCGTCTGTTTAGAGTGTCTGTGCTTGAACAAACAATAACTGTCCCTTCGGGGGAGTTGCTTAAAGCGCCGAGCGTCCTGGTCGTCAAAGATGGCTTCAAGGAGAGCTGCTTGTCTTACTGCAGCTAGAAATAAGCTGTGAGTGGTGCCAGAAGAGTGAATGATACGAATGGCCTGGCCTAAAATAGAAGCGAAACAGAGAACAACTAAACATTCTGTAAAATCTAAGAAATTATATTTTGACTTCTACAGAGAAATTTGAAAGTCAAAAATGTCTAAAGTGAACACAAAGTTTGTGTAGAGTGTATGCCTTTCATTCAACGATTACTGTCCCTTCGAAAGAGCCGCTAGAAATATCGACCTTTCGAGTCGTCAAATACTGCTTCAAGAAGCACTCGATGAAGTTCACTGTCCACTCTGAGCGGTGCAATAAGAATGAATGACTCGTATATCTTGGTGTGACATCTTATACAGAACTTATGCTTTTGGGCTTTATCTGAAACAGAAGGAAAAAAGAGCACAATTAAACAATCTGGCAAATCTAAGAAATGACATATATAGGTTCACAGAAAATTTCACAAATAAAAAATATCGAAAGGCTACTCACCGTCCGTTTAAGAGTGGCTGCGCTTCAACGAGCGATTACTATCCCTTTGAGCGAGCCGCTAGGAATGTCCAGCCTCCCAGTCGTCAAAGATTGCTTCAAAGATAGTTGATTCTCTTGATGAAGCTGGAGGTGCTCTCTGAGTGGTGCCGCAAGAGTGAATGATTCGTCTGGCCTGAACCGCAGCCTTGTATTGTACCTGATCTAGCCCTTATTTTGAAACAGAAGCGGAAACAAATGTACAATTGAGCAATCTGTCATATGTAGGGAATGAAATCTACAATTCTACAGAACATTTTACAATTCGAAAATGTCTTAATACTTACATCATTTTCAGATCCATGTGAGCTTGGTAATTCATCAATACGAATGAATTGTACAATGAGAATTCTCACTTTTACAAATGACACGTTCTTGACTTTTCGCAATTTTGGTTTGACAAATTACCATCGAAGATGAAGCAATTTGAAATTAATTGCAGTTTGTGTTTTCTCACATTTTTGTTTCTATTATTGTATGATACTATTGAAACGAATGCCCATAATTTTCAGATTGCAATACATTCCAATAGCAATTCATCAGCGATGGAATGGACCGAGTTCCATAACGCTGCATACTGGGTCTGATCAGAAGACAGAAAAGTCACTTGCCCAGCAGTGGCTGCCTCAACTCGTGTCCATGTACGCTTGCCAACTCACCAAGACGAAGCAATTGTAAGATGAGAATTTTCGCTTTTACATATGATGCGCTCTGGACTCCTGGCAATGTTGGGTTGACAAATAACCATTGGAAATGATACAATTTGACATTAATTGTATTTAGTTTGTACGATGAATAAGGAGGATGACCTGCTTACTAGAAGGAAAAAGCTACTCTTTCCCACACTACCTGCGAGGTAGAGTTTTGGGCGCGCTTTTTTAGTGGTATCTCCAATAGGCTTAGTCCATTGTGATGTGAAGAAAAACAAGGTTTACATCACATAGATGAGGAAACTTTCTTCGGTCTTAGCAGCCATCAAATATCAAAAACTCCAATTGTAATTTATAATTGAAAAAACTTTTATTCAACGTTTTGAACATGGTTGTTGGTCTCCTTCAGGAAGAAATAATGAAATTGTCTGATATAGGAAATAAAAAATATAACAATTTTTTAAAAGATTTTTTGAAAAACAGCTTGTGTTTTCTCAAACTTAAGTAAGACTTTATAGTGTAAATTATTGAGTTTAAATTTTGAATGTTGTTCAATGCGCGTTGGAATTAAAGATTCTCGTCTACATCGTATTAGAAACGTACGTTGCTCGTTCATGGATGTCATCACATCACATTTTATTCTTAATTTTTCAGCCTCAACAAAAATCTGCCATGTCTGAAAATATCTAAAAGTTTGTCATCGACTACTTCGTGTGACTGTTTTGCAGCGAATGATTTCAGCCTATTCGAGCGAGCAGCTTCATGTCGATTGTCTTGCTGCAGCTGGATATGTGTTTTAAGCGATACTACAATAGTGAATGACTTGTCTGATTTGGGGTGCTGCCTTTCATAGCCCCTGCTCTGGCCCTTTTTATGAAACAGAAGCTGAAACTTTTTTGAAGAAAATTTTGGACAAAAATTTTGGATGAAAAACATTTCTTGAAAAAAATGTTTGAAATTTGAATGAAATTCAGTTAAATTTTAATTTTTAATAAAATTTAGGTCAATTCAAAATTCAAATAAAATTCACGTAAATTTAAAATTGAAACATAATTTACATAAATTTAACTGAAAATTAGGTATATTGAGAACTTAAATTACAGTGAGTGTAATTCATAATTAAAATAAAATTTAAATAACATTTAGTTAAACTTGAATTTCAAATAAAATGTAGTTAATATTAATGCTAGTTTTGTTTAATGTGAATGAAATGATATTTTTTACAAGAATTCTCGAATAGAATATTGCAGAAACTGCAATTTATCTTTTATCTTGTAATTGTTTTCATGAAAAAATAGTCAGCTTCTCACCTTGACTGCGAATAACTATTCAAACTACGATGCTCCGAGGTTTTTTATTCGCTTCAAAGTGATCACTGCGGGGTATAGAAAAATACTGGGAACATTGCGAAATATATACTTCGTATTTAAATATCAAATTTTGAGCAATTAATCATTCAGGGTAAAGGCGAACGGTTAAGAAAATTGAGGGTTTGGAGGACCCCTTTGCTGGAAGCTTTTCTTTTAGCTCAAAATGAAGCTCTCAGCATGTAGAATTGGGATTGAACCTGTATGCTTGAAACTTTTATTTTAGACCGATTTTCTTCGGAGATGGCTCAAATTGAAGATCAAACTAAGAAAAATAAGGAAAGTTTGGTTATTTAGACACTTGAGCTGGAAGCTTTCCTTTTGATCCGATTTTCTTCGGAGATTACTTAGATTGAAGCTCTTGGCATGTGGAATTGAGATAGAAAATAGAATGTGCTATATGTTACATTTTTACATTCTCATCCAGAGAAGGTAATAGATTTGTGTAAAATTTGACCTCCCCGGTTTTTGTCAAATTTCCACGCTTTGAGACCCCCTGAACCCAAAAAACAGGATTTAACGAATGTGTCTGTCTGTTAGTCTATCTGTTAGTCTGTCTATAGATTTTTAGTTTGTTAGCACGATAACTTACAAAAGAATTAACCTTTGAGATTGGGCATTGCTATACTCGTCAAGTGTCCTAAAATGAAGGTCAAGTTCGTTAGCCAGCCATTTTGGATGAAAATTCAAAAAGTGAGCACAATTTGACAATTTTTTGGAACACTTTTTTTAATATTTGTAAATTCTATGGACAGATGTTGATAGTACCCTAACAGGCAGACAAAATATCTTTACATTTTCCGATGCAATAAAATTTTCAGAGTTAAGGTATATTCAAAATCCATAAAAAGAAACGAAAATTAACATTTTCAGCCAAACCACGCACGATACGAAAAAAAGACAGGACAAGAAAAATGTTTCTTTTTGTAGGGACGAAAAGATTATCATAAAGAATTTTTAAATGTTCTCGAAAAATCGAAAATTCACATTTTTATTGCACAAAAAATAATGAAAAATCAAAAATTCAATTTTATGGTCAAACTATGCAAGATACGAAAAATGATGACTGAACAAAATTTGTGCGTAAAAAAAAGAGTTTTTGGTTCGTTACATAGAGGTAGGCCGCGAATAGGACCATTTCGCTGGCCCCACCACCCACGCAAATTAAACTTTTTTTTGGGCCAGCGAAACGTTTCGCTGGCCCCGACATTATCCAAATTCAACTTTATATGAGCGTATTATTTTCGTTTCAATTTGTTCAAATTTGTGCAACAAACTTTAACACCTAAAAACTACCCCCTATGCGGAAAACACTATGACGGGGCCAGCGAAACGTTTCGCTGACCCCGACATTATCCAAAATCAACTTCATACGAGAGTATTATTTTCGTCTTAATTCGTTCAAATACGTGCAGCCAACTTCAACCCCCAAAAACTATCCCCTATGCAGCAAACATCATGGCAAAGCCAGCAAAATATTTCGCCAGCCGCGACACTGTCCACAATCAACTTTATATGGGCGCATTATTCTCTCCTGAATTTTTTTAAATTTGTGCAACTGACTCCGACCCCTAAAAACTACCCTCTATTCGGAAAACACTATGGCGGGGCTAGCGAAACGTTTTGCTGGCCCCGACATTATTCAAAATCAACTTTATATGAGCGTATTATTTTCGTCTTAATTTGTTCGAATTTGTGCAACCAACTTCAACCTCCAAGAACAACTCCCTATGCAACAAACATCATGGCAGAGCCAGCAAAATATTCGTCCTGCACCGACACTGTCCAAAATCAACTTTATACGAGCGTATTATTTTCGTCTTAATTTGCTCAAATTTGTGGGACCAACTTCCACCCCTGAAAACGACCCCTTGTGAGGCAAACGCTATGGTGGGGCCAGCAAAACGTTTCGCTGGCCCCGACATTATCCAAAATGAACTTTATATGAGCGTATTATTTTCGTCTTAATTTTCTCAAATTTGTGGGACCAACTTCCA
>CAKNXH010062837.1:0-24791 GCA_932178445.1 Andricus quercusramuli | reverse complement strand
TCTACGTTGGTTTTCCCTTGCAATTGGAAGATGTAAAAATCTGGAATTACTGCACTGCATGTGAGCCGGGCTCATCGTTTTTATTTGCTGAATTTCTGAAGGGCTGCCAAAAATTATTTTCAAAAAAATTAATACACGTTTTCGTTGTATTTTTTTTACGTAGAATACGATGGTGTGATTGGTTTCATCGTAGGAATTAGGTAGAAAGAGCTAGAGGCAAAAAACGCGGTTTTTAGTGGTTTTTATTTTTTTTGAGGTCGTTCCACCACTTTTAAAAATCTGAAAAAAATCACAGGAATTTTCGAGCCAAAAATACATAATATAATTTTCTTTTAGCGAGGAGTCGGTCTTTGTTTCCGATATAAAAAATTTTGAAGTTTTCAAACGGCTGTAAAAATTTGAATTTCGCGCCAAAAAATTGTTCGGCTTCATAGGTTTATAGGGCTTGAAAAACCCTACAATTTGCTTTTTTTTAATTTTCCTAGCTCAAAAATTGACCGAGATATTGCAAAAAAACTCGCCAGCACTCTATGGTGTCCCATGTTGCCCCATGGGGATCTAGGGCTCTGAAAATCTAGGAAAAGGGGTTTCTATACATGCCGAATATGAGGATGTATTTAGATATAGAGGTTCCCTACAAGGCAGATTTGACTATCTTATCCGGCTAGACCCTTTGTCTACGAATAAATACTACCATTTTGTCCCTAAGAATAATGGTTAATTGACAGGAGCAAATTAGAAAAAAAAATACAAAATGTCACAACCGACCACACTCCAGGGGCGGTTGTGACAGTGCTTGGGGTCGGCAGTGACGGGTTAAATAATACACCAAAATGGTCTTTATTGTATGTAATATGTTACATAATATAATATAATCTACTCATGGAAATAATTAACTATTACGTAACGAAAGAAATCAAATATAGGAACATTTCAATCGCTCATAACTAATAAGGCACTATAGCATCGACCGTTATTATAACAGTCATCATATTTATCAGTCAAGCAGTAAACTAAACTGATCATTAAGTGAATAAACAAAATCTAAGGTTGATTCTTAGTTCCTAACACTAAAAAGTAAGTAATACATGCTGATGCTGTCTTCATTGTGGTCGACACCGGCTCCATCGCGTTTACGAATGCATAGTAACAAAGACATGCGATTAACTTCGTGCATATCCGCAGCTTTCCGCAAAGAAGTCCCGCGTTTTACTTCTGTATAAGCGTCTTTATACTTTGTTATATCACACTGCCCTGTTTCTGCTTTCCTTACACATTTTCTAGTCATCTAAAAGTAAACAAAATTATTTTACTTGTGTCACAACCGAACAACGTAGAAAATGTGTCAGAACCGAACTCAACACACTCATTCAAAAAAAAATTGCCATGGGAATACCGAATAATCTACGTACAAATTAATCACTTCTATTTAACCACTAATGTTCAACTTATAACGAAGAAAACACTTGTAACTCTATCTGTACACATATGACAACAATTACGAAAAGAAATCGAATAAAGAAACTTACTTTTTGCTGTTGAAAAGTAATGTAGGCCTCTGCAAGCTTCAAAGTCACGCAAAAACTGACGCAATGTTGTGACGCATGTTCAGATGGGCCTGCCGCTCCTCTTTCCCCTTGCACTCCACAGGGTATTCCTTATAGTTTCGCTAATATGACAACTGTCACAACCGTACTCTGGCACAGCTGTACCCAGTCTACCTACTTGCAAATTCGAACAATTTATTCTATTTTTACATTCTCATCCAGAGAAGGTATTATATTTGTGTAAAATTTGACCCTCCCCCAGTTTTTCTCAAATGTCCATTTTTCAATAATCATTTAACAATTCATCATATATATGTTCCAAAAACGACTTAGATTCTTTTTTCCGCTCCTTTTCAGATAGTTGGAAAAAAATTTTCTGATTGTACGATTTATTAGAAAGATACGGAAATATACGTTGAAGTGAAAGAATTTGCTCCTCCAATTTAAATCAAATACAAATTCAGTCATTTTTATCTAAAGAACATAGAACATAACATGCGGTCGTTGCGAAGCGCGGCAAAAAAATCACGCGCCGTAAGCGCGCTCAAACTTTTGAGTTTCCATTATACGATGAACAGAAACGAGCGTGGAGCGCGAAGTTTACATGCATTGTAAACTAAATATCGAGCGCGAAGCGCGAGTGTTTTGATGAAAATGTGTTCCTCAAGGTCGATTGAACCTTAAGTAAATTAGTTCTTCTTTTGATGTAAAACGTACATCAGTAAACAAAAAGCAGGTCATAACGATGAAGCAAAACAAACTGCGTTAAAAGTGCGAACTCTTGTATACTGTGCAGCTGTGGCAAGCGTTCGAACGTTGGGCCGCAGATCTAGGCCTAGAAATGCAGTCTTTGCCCCAGGAAGGGAGCAAGATCCAACATGCAAGAGCAGGTTGGATATGGATGTCAGCAAAGTTAGGTGCAAATTGGGTCGTTTGACTCAATATAAGAAAGGAAATACAACCAGAAAGATGATACACCATGTTAATTACATCATCCACCTTCTGAACAACGAGACATTGACACCAGTAATATTGGATTAGATTATAGACTTCCAACGGCAGAGACTTGATGTTCGTACTGCTAGAATGCGTCAGTACAAGAGAAGAAGTGCAAGAAGGCAACAAAATTGAACCTTCCAGGCAGATGAAAGGAGGTTCTATCGTGAACTGAGTGTAGAGAAAAATAACCAGCAAGGCACCGAAGTCCCTCAATTGGTAGGCCTTTCTATGGATACATTTCCATGCCCGTTTTAGAAAACGAAGATCACATCTTATATTGGGATGTCACTATCCAGACTGATCATTACATCCAAGCCAATCGACCCGACATCGTGATGGGAGGAAAAAAAAGGTGGGAGTGCCTACTTCATCGACATTGCTTGTCCACTTGACCATTTGCAGGCAACCTATACGTCCAGCAGCTGGAAGGCAAGACAACAAATGTGTTTTAATATGTTAACAACAATTTTAATCTGTAATTAAGTCTGTCCAGCAGACGGAGTTAATGAAACCTTTGTATATACAACCAAGTCAAGTATATACAACCTTCACAAATACAATTAAACTAACAGGTTTACATTTGCAGTAGAAAAATTTGTACTGATGAGGACTGTCGACGAGCAGTCGAAACGATTTGAAACATTTATGATCTGAGAGCCTCTCAGAAATAGATTACAATAAAATTTGACAAGTAATCTACAGACCTTTACTTTCCATCTTCAATAATACGTATTAAATTAACTTGTAACATCCTAATCTCATCAGTCACTTGACTTATTCCGTGGCTATGATGAGAAACCGGCTGCACCAGAGAACAAGTTGAAAAAAAAAAATACCAATTGCATGGGACAAAACATATTCTTTTATATCGCGGGAAAAGCGATTTTTCACCATAAGTGAATTTAGATAAATTCCTCAATTCTTATAAAGCTGTCTGAATCATAAAAACTGACATTGAAACATAATTTTAGTCCAAACTAATGAAAAATAAACTTTTGTCCTAGGCCCTCGGCGTGCAGACATTTTGGAGTCTTGGATTTCGCCCACTCAACTTGAAATACCTAATTACGACTTGTTACAATCCTGAACTTCATTTGAAAGATTTCGGTTAGATTTATACCGGCGTTCTTACACGACGTGCTTCCGAGTTAGACTTAGATCTCGTTGATTATGTACTTTAATTTAGTTGAAACAATGAAAAATTATCATCAATTCCTTATAAATGTTTTGTGGGAATTGTGCCTATTTTGTTAATTCACCTCGGAGCAAATGAAAAGGGAAACTCGGAGAACATAAACAGCGAAATGGCAAAAAATAAGAGTCAAAAATCGAATCCACCGGCAAGGCGGCAAGAAAAAGGCGTAAAAAATGGAAAACTCATTGAAAATATTAAGTTCAAATGAAGCAACCTACAAGGTAAAATTTTTGAGTACCTGGTTCAAAGAAAAATAACTTCCAAATAACATACATAATTTATCATTAGTTTCGTAAGTTTAAGAATATTTTTCGATTTATTTCACTCGTGAAAGTTATACAAATCTGTAAATTAAGTGAATTTTATATAATTTAGTCCAAAGGGTGAGGTATTCCGTAGGATTTCTAAGATTAAAAGAGATTTTAACTTATTTTTTCCGAAATTAACCTGAATTCTTATCAATTTATCCTGAATTCTTTTGATTTTTTGGATTTCTTTTGAATATTTGAAATTCAACTAAATTTTTCTAAATTCACTCACTTTTGCTCACTTCAATGGATCTTTTTTTGAATTTTCTAAAGTTTTCATTCAATTGATCCTGAGGATCAACTGACAAATAATGAAAGGATTTGAAACATTTCAAACAATTCTTTCAAATTCCTTGGCATTTTTAAGATCTTAAAAATATTTTAAAAGATTCAGTAGAATTCTAAATATTTTAGGTTATTTGGAAAGATTACAAAGAAATTTGTAATGGATACCAGTAATTTAATCGGAATTCGAAGGATTTAAAATATTTGAGGGTATTGTGAAAGATTCGCAGGCACTTCCAAGAGCTTTAAAAAGTTTCCAGGGATTTTAAAAGATATCAAAGGACTTGAAATATTCTAGAAAATGTTGAAAGATTCCTAGAACTTTGTTTGTTCATTTGAAGGGATTTCCGATGGTTTTCATAATTTTAGGGCATTTAAAAAATTTGCATGCTATTTTAAATAATTTTTGAAGATACAGAAGAATTTTACAGGACCTAGGAGGTTATAGGATATTTTGGAAGATTGCAAGAGTTTTTATAAGGTCGATACATAATTACGAACTATTATATTATTATATTTACAAAGCAAAGCCATTTTATTTCTACCTAATTTTTAGCCTTTAAAGTATAATAAAAAATTGATTCATTTTTATTTGAAAAAATTAGTTAAAATCTCTTTTATTCAATAAATAAAAAATTTTAATTTCTTTTCTTCACAACGAGTATATATGTTATTTTCTATTATACTATTTCTCATTAGTGAAAATTTGATTACATCCTTTCGCTTTATTTAGGAATAATTCCAGTTACAAGAAAGATCAAAAATGGATGCGACGTTGAGAGGCTCCACAAGCCTTTCAAATAAATAAATTCGTAGCGTGATTACTTTCATAAGTTCTTGTTTTAATGGTAATGAACCTGATGTTCACTAAAAAAAATCATTTTGAACAAATGTACTTTTTTTTTTTTACTTTTTCCGAAAGTGCCCTATACGTGGAGAATAACCCATATAATAATTATATCTATATATTACAAACAAGTGATATGATAAATCATAAAACATTATTTCCTATTACAAATAACGAACTTTTAAATGCTATATGTTTAAAATCGAATGGAGTTTCCAACCAAGCTAAAATATTTTTATATTTTCATTAGAGCTGTGCAGTCGTTTATTCTAATTTTTAATACAAATTCAACAATGCTTGAAACATTGGATTTTTCGAAATAGAACAAAATTTAACCGTGCATCATACCGCCTTGATTTTCTTGAATTATTACAATTTAAAAAATGAAAATCACTTCATTTTTGTAAAAAATGGATCCAAAATTCAAGTCCAATCTTCGAAATTCGACTCGTTCGAATAAATCGAATTTCAAATATTCGACTTGACTTTTGCAGTCATTATTTTACAAAAAAAGGATTTATTTTGATTTAGAAATAGTAGTTTGCCCCTCAGCAAGTGTAACAACAAACACAATTTATTCATATTTTTTGTAAGTTCCACAATAAGAAATATGAACCAGGTTAATCTAGTCAGTGTTTTATTTAAGTAGGGTAAAAAAACGAGACGTTCATTTCAGGATTAAATTAGAAGGCTACAAAATGTAAAATGCTAACCTTAAATTTTCTTCTTCAACAATTCATGTGACCAAAATCCTAAATGAATATTCCTTTTTTTTTGTATTCTGCACCAATGCACCATTCGTTAGATTGACTTGGTACAAATTTTGATACAGAAAATTACGAAAAATATAAATAAATGGTGTTTCTTGTTACACTTGTTGAGGGAAAAACAACCGATTTTTTTAAACGATTAGTAAGTGAAAATACCTAATGAATACAGTTCATTGATTACAAGGGAATTTACTTTTATTCTATCTTTACATTGTGATTTTGATTTCACAGTAAATACATAATCATTTAACTTTCTCAAAATAGTGCCATCAAGTCCTCTTAGGAATTTCTCGTGGAGAATGTCTTCCTTTCAAAAATGTTTCCTTTAGACGAACTGGCAGGCTTTCGCCGTAAAAATTTTTGGAATTAAAGCTTTTTGCCATGAAGCTTCAATAGCTGGGTCTTCCGGAACGACGAAAATATTAATTTTTTCATACATAACCGTACATAACCGTGAAAACAACACGAACAAAATTACAGTGACGGTTCACGGACGTTTAACGTTCCCATGTGCTACGTTTCGTCATTAAAATTTGATTCTCACATCACTCCTGCTTTGATTCAAAAAGGTTGTACTGAAAAGTCATTTAGTGACATCGAAATAAAGTGGCGTTAGAATGGAGCCACCCGAGATTATATTTTTGGAGGACTGTTTCAATACCGAAAACTAGCCTTGAAATGATACTTTTTTATGGTGAAATCAAACTGGGTCAGGCACTGAACCTACATCAGACAAGATTACACGCGTCAGAAGTTGTACGTCTGTCTCCGCGGCGTTGTCTTAGGCGCAAAGCACTGTTCGTGCTGGTGGGGAAAGACCCAGAGTCGTATAGGGGCTTCCCTTGGTGAGGGAAGTTTTGGAGTTTCCGCGGTACACACCACATTTTCCAAAATTTCGATAAATTCCCAAGAATATCTAATAAATTTCATAGATGCGCGAAAAATTCCAGACATTTCATAAATTTCCAAAAATATACAATAAATTTTACCAGATTTATAAATTTACACTATCATATTCAACCCAAATTACCGTTAAAAACTAGTTTCGATATGCATTGTTATTTTGTTTTTCGTAAACTATGCTGACCATTCAAAACATCAAAATTTTCTTTTTGAATATAAAATTCGTCAGTTTCATAGTTTCACTCAATTCATAAGGGTCCCATTTTTTAAAACTCACGGCTAATATCAGGTGTACAAATAAGTTCTACCCGTTTTGAGCAACTGTTTTTTTCATTTATGAAAATGCAACAAAATGCAAGTAATTAATTAATATAGTGGCCACTGGCTTCTACTACTGTTCGCGAACGCTCAGCTAATTGTTGGATTCCATGGTGAATGTAAGCTTGATCTTTTGACGCTATAAAGTCATCCACCATTTCTCACACTTCAGCTTCAATTTCAATTTGCATGTCAGCTAAGCTGTTTTGTAATGAGCGAAAAGAGGTGGTAAGCAAACGGGGCAACGTGTGGAGAGTAAGCCGGATGCGGCAGAATTTCTCATTTCAATTCTCCTATGGTTTGGTGGACCACGGAACTTTTATATGTGGCCTAGCGTTGTCGTGCTGTACTGGTCTTCGCCCATGCCCAGAATATGATCACTTCTCTTGGATTTTTTTTCGCCAAATGATTCAGTTAAAAAGAGTAAAGTTCACCAGTGTTACTCTTCTCAATTGAAACGTGTGGCGAAAAAAATCCAAGAAAAGAGATCATATTCTGGGCATGAGCGAACACCAGTACAGCACGACAATGCTAGGCCACATAGAAGTTCCCTGGTCTGTCCAACCATAAAACAATTAGCATGAGAAATGCTGCCGCATCGAGCGTACACTTCAGACGGTGCTCTCTCAGATGACCACCTTTCTTGCTCGTTACACAACAGTTTAACTGAACACCAAATTGAAATTGGAGCTGAAATGCGAAAAATGGTGGATGACCTTACAGCGTGAAAAGATCCAGCCTTCTTTCACTATGAAACCCATCAATTGCCTGAGCCTTCGGAAACAGTGTAGTAGAAGCCAGTGGCCACTATATTAATTACCACTTGCATTTTGTTAGATTTTTGTAAATGAAATAAAAGTTGCTTGAAACGGGTAGAACTTATTTGTACACCTGATACTTTTTCATATCGAATGAAATTGTTCGTATACGTAACAAAGACTTAAGAACAATTGCGCAAGAACGGACCATATTTCTTGAATATCAGATTCAATCTCATTATTCACATTAGGCAAAAATGCTTGAAGCCTTACAAAAAACGAAATATTTGGACCATTTGATGGGCCAAATAGTGACGTGAACACACCACCAATAATCAGTTCATCAATATGATGATGGCATGCAGAGTACAGCAAGTTTCATCCAATCAATTTTTCCAAAAGAATGCATGCAACTTTAACTGATCCAGTGTGTGAAGCCGTTGTGTCAAAACTCATTTGAATTGCATTACTTAAAAATTTCCACATATAGAAAAAATTGAGCTGTAACAGGATTATTATTCTTTATTATAGCTAAGCATACAGCTGGAAATGAACGAAGGAATTCAGAAAGAAGCGTGCATCAGCGAAAATGAATGTCTTTGACCATTTTCTGTATACCAGGGATATCAAATAGTCCGTACACGTAATAAGTATGGCCATAATGAAATGCACACGAATGTTAATATTAAATGAAGTTTGTGTCGAAGTAACAATGATTTACAAGTGTTTCGATCGCAGGCGGTAACTAAATAGAAATATCAAGAAACGCGAGGAAAGCAACAAACTTGAACTCCAAATGCATTATGGGGATTTCAGGAAAATTCATTTTCTCGATACCAGACGAAAAATTGCCTACTGTAAGTTAATATATTTCTATAATAACTAAATTTGTTTTCGAATATAAAAATAATAAAATTATACACAATCTGTCTAGAGATGGATTCGGGCGGGACGAGACAAAAAAACATCGATGTAGGGAACCATCCTGACTGACAACAGCGAGAAGTGGTCCCGTATCTCGTAATTTTGATCGAGAATCTCGGAAAACGAACAAGATTGGGTAAGATTCTCGATCAAGTTGAACATTTGACATCTCGCGTGAATATAGAAAATCATCCTTCAGAATTTGAAAAATATGGACGTGGAATCACATGAAAACAAATAAGAAGGCCAGTAAGAAAATGTCACAGAAATTAACCTCTTCATTTATAATACCAATATGTTAGACAATTGTAAACGATATTATGATTAAATTTAACGAATGTTTGGGAAAATAATAAAGTAAACGTCTCAGTAATCGTGACGCGAATTCTCTTGCTCTTCATTCAATTCAAATGCATTGAAAAAACATATTTTTTAACAATGTATTGAAATTATAACTACGTTTCACGGTTATTGGGATCGTCACGATAACTGGCACATTTACCATATATTTCAATTTTCTTTATTGTGCTATAGAATATTTTTGTACTAAAATAAATTCCATTTGTCTAAAGAAATTTTACATCAAGGAATCGGTTATATTGTGAAAAGTTATTTTACCTAATTACTAAATTTAGTATCAATTCATCACTTTGATGAGCTCGAAATATTGACGGTGATTCTTTTCAGCCTTCTTATTCTTCGTGTTTCCAATTCCATAATGTTCAAATTCTGCTACTTCAATTTTGAGATTTACGCGAAATGTCAAACTCAAACTGCAAATATTATCGAGAATCTTGCCCGATCTTGCTTGCATATTTAATTCGGGACGGGATGAGATTGAACAATTGGAAATCAAAATCTCTCGACAGCAAAAATATCTCGAATATGGGCAATATCAGGCGATATCCGAGAAATCCTCGTCTCGTACATCTCTAAATCTGGCAAAAATAATAAATTCTCGAACTGAGCAACTTGGTCAACATCACTGATCTACGTTAACAGTATATATAAAGTATCTAAATGTTCAACTTAAACTAACTAAACGTTTTGCCTAATCTGAGCGGACACTTTCTTCGAATTTAATATAGTCTTGGTTCACTCCTTCGCCTCAAGAAATTTTTTTCCGTACACATAACGAATAGATCAAAAACTGCATCAGCCATTTCTCGGCCTGTTGCGGATCTGAGGCTAGGGATCCGATTATCAGTTTTAGAGCCAGAAAAAGCCACCACTAGTCTTTCAAAATGTGATCTCGTATTTTTGCGATGAGCTGAACTTTCACGACGTACAGTTGAAAACGATAATGAATCTTTTCTATTCTGATCATTTGATCAAGCAATGGCTCCAGACAACATTCCAGATTTTCGGTCTGATATATTGATCAGCTGTAATACTCAAGATATAGCGGAGATATTTAACGTATTTTGCAGAATGTTCTCTATATATCAACTATTTCTTTCGAAACTATTTTTCCACTGAACCAGATTTATTTTTTAAGTCTGATGTGCTGGTAAAAGAGAAAATTTCAATATCTGAGACACAATTGGCAGATTATCGTCTAGTGAATTCGATTCTAGTTTTTCAATGAATCAAATACTGTTTTCAAGATTTTTTTCGATTCTTTCGTAGTTATTTTCCTCAGTAATATACCTTAAAATATGAGATATTAGTTGAAAGCAGTCGAAATGAGATTAAAAACTTTTGGCTAATAATTAAAGGAGCAAAAAGTTATAATTTAACAACTTACCTGAAATTCAGAAATTAGGTTTGACATTACTTTTGATCAATATTTTTTTGAACAAATGAACCTTACTTCTCATTTTTTCATTTCCAGCAAATGAAACTTATTATCTAGGACAATTTCACACCATTTAAATTTAAAAGGGCTTTCCTTAAAAAAAAACTGAATTAACATTGCAAACATGTGCAATATATTTTAATTTATGATTATTTAAATATGAAAATGCTCAATTGACCAACAAAATTCTATAAATTTGAAATATTCTATAGATAAAAATAGTTAACAATTGTTTTTTCTTTATAATATACTTTAATGCGATAGGGGACCTCTGAATATTATCCGATCGGCTTCTCATTTCACACAGCTTATTCAAAATTGCCTCAACATAAATATAATACATTTTTTCAAATCAGGGCTATCAAATTGTTTTTTTCTCATACCATTATACACTCTGAAAATGCTCAGTTTGAACAACAGCTAAACAATTAAAATATACCTGCATTTTCATCTGAAATTATTATCGGGTTTTCATGAATTTTTTACATACATTTTCTTACGTGATTGAAATTTATATAAATGAGAAATCAATATTAGTCCTTAACTTTTTATTGCGTTCTATAATTATTGGCAGATATGTGACCGTCCGCGAAGAAAGGGACCTAACGCGGAAAAAATCGATTTTCAGTTTTTTTACATCAATCGACAGTTTTTTTTATTCGCTCATTCATAATGAGAAATATTATTTCCATATCCGAGAAATTTGAATTGCTATTAAACTGCAGAGTGAAAACCTCTTATGGAGTTCTTGCGTTGGACCAGCTTCTTCAATCGCTCTTCTTGTAAAATGAAGCTGTCGTGCGTTAGGCCTTTCCTGGCGGACAATCACATATTTCTATATCAATGTTCTATTTGTGCCCCATCATGATTTCAGTTTTTCTTTTGATAATAGAAAAACTGGCGTGGGCCTTGTCAGCACCACATTTTTAATGGGAAAAAATGGGACAATTTCTGCACGCGATATGACACAACGCGCCCGGTGCTGAAAATTATGGGGGAACTATTCAGGGCCAGGAAAGACCAGCCTGACCGCTAATGATGTGACGCTGTTATGACAGTCTATTCTGGCGCTGAGCAGAATTGAAAAGTTTATGTGTGGTCAAACGCTAGTGTGGACAAGCTAATACAGCGCTAGTCAGCCGGTCTTGTGAAAATCTATTTCAGATGAATGACGTTAAAAATAATTCAAAATGCCCTAACTGGACCGAAGTCTGCCCCGTGAATTTCCTACACGGGGTTATGGGTACTATCGCGTGCTGGAAGAATCGAGACACCTACAACGCGTTGTATTGAATTTGAACGCCCACTGAGCGTTTTTGCTTGTTCACCTTTAAATACACACTAGGACGCTCGAAGAAGTTTTGCAACATGGATATTTTTTACCTACAATCTTCATTCAAACCTGTATACTGTCCTTGTTTCTATATAGTTTTTAATAGAAAATGGTATTTTCACTTGGTTGGTATAGTTTAAGCTTGAATATTGCTTTATGAATACATTTGTCATCCATAATAATGATCTGATGTCAGTTATTTTTAGTATATAATTCTACCTCACCATACTTTCATAAAAATCCATCTTCTTGTCTCAGTTTGCAGATTTTTGACTCAAAAATTACATGTTCTTCCCCTATGAAAAACCTAAGAGGCAACAAATACAAAATAACTGACAAGAAATTGAAATCAAAGTTAAAAGTAACAGAAAAACTATTTTTTGATTTACGTTGAATGTTTCATGAAAATTCACAATTTGACAATTGCATCAGTGATAATCGCTAGTCGTTTTAGTGACAGAAAAAATTGGCCTTTCATCAAACCACAAATTTGTATATTTAGTGACATAAGTAACAAAAATTAAGTTCATCAATATGAAAATTATTTAAATTCTGTATGTTCCTTTGCATGGACTTAAGATTATTTATAATATTTGAAAGTCGTTTGTACACGGAGAATGAAAATATTTCTTTACAAAGCTGTTGACTTTTTAACAAAAACAATGCCTTATTTGATTCCATGTGAACATTGAGCAATATGATAAGGAATTATACAATTTTTAAATTTTCGGGTTACATTTTATATTAACACCTCTCACCAGAATTTTTATCACATCTTATCGATGTTTTAAGAAAAGTATTAGAGAATCATGAGGGTGTACAATGTATTCAGGCACGGACTGGCCGTCTGGAATTTGGGAGATTTCCCGGTGGGCCGCGAGCCTGGAGGGCCGCCAAGGGCATACCTAGGGCCGCACTTAGTACAGGGCCCACCAGGACCATGGCCTCAGAGCCCTCACCGGAGTGCGGAAACAATTGAAAATTTTCTATGCACACGGCTCCTACCTCGGTTACCTTTTTTTTTAGAAGCCACTCCGGAAAAGGGCCGCTTAGGTACAAAATTCCAGGGCCGCTTTGATGTCCCAGTTCGTCCCTGAATGTATTTGCCGAATTGCCCGAACTATGATTTTTTCTACATATATTTAATTGTGGTCAATTTAAAGCATGCTAGTTTATAATTATATTCATACTAGAACATTGATATAATCTTGCTACTGCAGGGTAAATTTTCCTCACGAATTATGGTATTGACTTACTGATGACGTGAAATTTTTATTATGCTTGTGCCTGTTCAAATAAGAAGAGCTTTTGTCATTTCACTTGCTCTACATGATAGAGATATTAACAAATTGTATGAGCCTGTGGATTTCCCAAGAATATAGAATTCATTCCTGAAGTACAGATAAGAAATAATAAATGCCTTCTACTTCGTTATGTAAATATGTTCTATAGATTTGCATAGACGTATATTCATATAGAAGCGATTTTTTCAATAATTATTACTAACCATTAGTGAAACTAAGCTATAAATTCTCAAAAATGGCCAAAAAGGCGTTTTTTAGACTTTGAGCCACGAAGGAATAGTAAGGAGTGGTATCACCCTATGTGTTTGGTGAGCAGAGGTGGGACAAGTGACCTCCAAAAATTCGTTAATGATTGCTACGAATGAAAACTCGTATGCTGCCCCGTGCACATGCGCAGAGCTGTTTTCGCAGTCACATGTTATACCCACTCAATATGTTACCTTTTGACATCTCGATGCACATGTAGGTTATGTTCGTTTGCTTATGTTCGTTCAATACACCAGTTCGAAACTTCAAACGCGTGTTGACATCGTTGGCATGGCAACCGCCAGTGTGCATGTGCACGGGGCAGCATACGAGTTTTCATTCGTAGCAAGCATTAACGAATTCTTGGACTTTGCTCGTCCCACTCCCCACTTACAGGGATACTACTCCTCACTATTCCTTCGTGCTTTGAGCTCAAATTTCTGAAAATCTTGACGTGATAGGCAATTTCTGAGACTGGATTCGTATGCAGCGCGAGAAAATCTATAGAAAACGCTTAGGTAATTTCAATTAACAAAATTGACTTCACGTAGTGATGATTTCAAAGTAATATCTTAAAAATAATAGCCGATGGTAGTAGTTTTATTGAGAGTTGGGGTATTCAAGGTAACTGATCTACTTGAGGTTAAGCGAAAGGTTTAGTGTCTGCCGAACTCCTGTGTACGGGTGATTTTGATACCTTTACTAAGGCTGAATTTCTATGTGTAAATTTCTGAAAAGGATTTGCATGTGAGTAATAATGTCTCTCATTTTTCCTGAAAATAAGAATTTTCATAGAAATTTCATTTCTCCGAAGTAGAACATTGTCGTTTGGACACATCAACATATAAAAATTATATTATCTATTAATTTATGTTTCAAAAAAATATATCTACTTAGGTAATATTCAAATGATGTTCTATCGAGTTTCCAATAGGAATAAGCAGTAGGCTTATGTAATTTTACATTAATTTGATTTCCTATTTTCCAGACGTAGAAGCTCAAGATGCCGGATATTCAGATTCATCAGAAGGTTCAGACAACGCAGACTTATTACTTGTAGGAGAACTAGGATTAGCGGGAGTTTCAGGAGCAGCAGCACTATATATGCATAATAGAGGTAAAAAAAACTTACTGAAAATACAAGAACATAAAACTATGTACATGGTGGATTTGAACACGATGTATACGGGCAGAATGGATATGGTCATGGTGAATATGGTCCGCATCCTGAACATGATGTATATGAACATCGTGGATATGGTCTGCATTCTGAACCTGATGTATATGAACATGCTGAATATGGTACACATACTGAACATGGTATATATGAACATCGTGGATATGATTCACGTTCTGAACACGGTGGATATGTTACACATTCTGAACATCCTGTAAATGTTGCACATCCTACCCATATATAAGTATTACTATGCATAATGAATACCATCATGTGCACCTGTGCATGAAGATCAACATCAAAATGAACATTAGAAGATCAAAAAATTATTTACGGAAATACAAAGTATAAATTTTTTGTCCCACACTCACCCCTATCCTTTATTTAAATTCAAAGCTGTGATATTTCTGAAAAATAAATCAATTATATACTGAAATTGTATTTTATTTTTGTTTCGATCTATTTATTTATTTAATATATCACCTGATATAACATTAACATGTTTATTTTTAAAATATGAATACACATAGGTCTTGAAAAACTGTTGAGAATGTTAATCTTCATTCAATTTCGAGGTTTGAATTGATTAATACAAATTATATTTTTTTTAATGATCATACGACTACCTTCAGCTTCGGATATAGATTCAAACGTTTTTATCCTATTTCTAGTATTTCCACTAAATTTTTAAGGAGGTACTGCACCAGCAAAAAAATGTATATAATTTAGGTGAAAACATTTTTCTTACATTCTCATCATTTGTGATAGAACATATTGGATTCATATAAGTTAGGACCCTTTTACATTGATTTTTGTCATTTGGAGACTCCCTACATAAAAAAGGGGTTCAATATGATTTCTTTTATTTCATTCTCAAAACGTTCAACTTAAAATATCATAACATTACCTTTTAATAATAAGTTTCTGTTCGTATAGTAATTTTTGTCTCAGTGATTTTCCAAATAATTGTACAAGAAAAAAATTGTAGTTTAAACAGAAAATAACTGTGAAATAAAGTGAATAAAACTAAAATGTATTTCCATAATATTACTGTCAGTGGCGAATTTAGGTATTTGCCGCCCCTAGGCTTACAGAAATTTTGCCGCCCTAGGCTGCAGCCTATGTAGCTTATATGGGAATTCGGCCATTGAATATTTTAATTGTGGAAAGCCAACTAACGAAAAAAATATCCCTGATGAAAACTTTGTATTTTCGATGGGGAAAAGCGACCTCGAAAAAATGTACCCCACTTTCCAGGGGCGGCAGGAGGGGGGGGGGGGGTAACTTTACAATTAAAAAAAAACTATAGTTTTTATTGCAGATTCAGATTTCCCATAAAAACATAAGTAAGTTTTATCAGAAAAGTTCTTTCGATTCACACCAGATGGCGCTGCATTGGCGAAAAATGATATTGTTGACTGTTCAGGACATACGCTTCCAAACGAATGATATAAAAGACTGTGTTGATTATTTTCAGAAGAGCTATTCAATCGCAACCAATTCAATTTTTAACACTCCTTTCATCCAGCTGAGAAAGAGGTTAAAGTGGAGTAGAAAAATTAGAAGCTCAAAACGTTTTTTCAAGGCGATACAACGCCTTTTGAGATGTGCCGGCTATGGATAGAGGATGACGGTGCTGAAATCGTTTTTGAAACTGGAACACATTGAAAAGCACATTTAAAATTTTTTTTAAACGAATCAACCCATACAAACCGACTCTTTGTCTTCTTGAGCTTTCGTTTGGAAGCGCATTCTTTGAACAGTCAACTATGTCGTCTCTTAAAATAAACGAGTGAAATCTCACTGGTTGAATCAGTCAGAAGTTTGTCACTGACAATCAGTGAGAACGTACTAGTTCATTCAGTGGAGTTTCGACACTGGTGTATTCAGTGAGGTTCACTGGTTTCCCAGTACCAGTAGTCATCTGGTCGTTCGCCTTGTGGTCTGTCAGCTGTTTAGGTATGATACTTATCATTCATCACTATTGTGGTATTAGTTGTGAAATTATCTTTTCAAAACTGCACTTCACTCTCACAACAATGCATGAAGGATGGGCTGCCATATAATGAGATAAATATGTTGCGCCTAATTGTGCGCCGTCCTTATGTCGACGTGTCGCTTCGCTCAAAGTCATACACAAGTGGCCAGGGGCCTCTCACTATCAAGCGAAAGATATTATGTCCCCTACTCATTGCAGCCAGGCGTCAAATATTTATAAAATGAACACTAGTACACAATAAGGTTCGTTTTCACTCAACAAATGCCAAGACCTGACTGGTTCAATCTATCATTTGGCGTCACTGGTAGAATCAGTTAATCTCTTGAAATATTTCAGTTTAAGAGTCATTTCTCGCCAATGCAGCGCCATCTGGCGCAAATCGAAAAAAAAACTTTTGAAGTAAAACTTACATATTTTTTTATGAGAAATTTGGATCTGTAATTAAAAATATAGGTTCCTATTTGAAAATTTGAAGTTACCCCCCTTCCGCCCACAGAAAGTTGGGTTTGTGGCCAATTTTTACGGGGTTGCTTTGCTTTTCCTCCTCGAAAATAGAAAGTTTTTATGGGGGACATTTTTTCGTTAGATGCGTATTTCTTGAGATATTTTCATATCTCAAGATGAAAGAATCACCCTGTTCTGCGAGTAATATTCCAATTATTTTAATTTTGAATAGGTCCCTACAATCTTCTTATTTTTGAGGTAAGCTTGTGAATTTATCATAAATATAAAACCTATGTCGAAATTAATCCTGTTTCATGAGCGCGATATTCAGAGTTCTAGTATTCATAATTCATCTATGTAATATGTTTTTTTTCAACGATTCATATATTTGATTTATCAATAATAATAATATCTTCATGCTCAAGATTTTTTTAAAGAAAAAATGTATCAAATGTGAATTCAAAAATAAAAATTTACGGCGATGTTAATCGTAAGATGGATCTCACTTGTTATCTATCTTTATCTTCTTCGTTTTTAGATGATTCGTGCGGGCGTACGAAGTTATGATAGTTAGGAAATGCATGAACACACTGAATCAAATTATCATTATTGATATACCATTAGACCACATCTCTTCCGGGGTAAGCGTGACGCACTCGGTTCCAGCTGGGGATCAAGGAGTTCAAATGAGAAAAGTGGTGAAGTGAATTGTACAAGGCGGTATAAGTGGGGTGGGGTATAGATTTTTAGATTTATTCAGAATTCCTGTGTTGTTCATCAGAATGAAACGTTCCTTCTGCAACACAGCTTTGACTCAGGCCAGTGATCAATCTCTCTAGCAAGCACTCCAGGCGAAAAGCTTCACAAAGTCATTCTGTAAAGCTCTTTACTTGGGCCCATTAGTGTCCAAGGTCCTAGCATACCCCTTCAGCTCCTTTTACGTCCATGCATTTCCTCATGCAAACTCTTCTGTTTCTATAGCTTTTTATATCTTGTCGAATCAGGGCCTCATCCACACATTCTTACCACAGTTTTCACGGTCTGCCTCTAGGAACGCTACCATTTACCTGACCTCGATATACTTGCTTCGCCAGTCGTTCATCTTTCAAATTCTCGACATGCCCAAAAGATCTTAACAAACTTCTTTCACTCTTCTCACAGTGTTTCCTCTGCACCACATTCTTTAATGATTCTCTCATTACTGGCTTTGTCCATTAGAGTTTTATTACACACAATGCGCAGGTATTGCATACCAACTGCGATGATTCTACTCTTATCCTTTTCTTGATATGTTCAGGTCTCGCTACCGCACAGCACAGTGAGTTTGAATATAGAATTATATATCCCTATTTCAGCTTTATCTGATATATTTTTACTTTTAAAAATGGATCCTACCCTGCCAATAATCTTCTTACCCTCGTCTACTTATAATAAAATGTGCTGTTATGAAATACCAGCAAAAACAATGTTGGGGTCAATTGACCCCTGCCGGTAACAGACTATAAAAACTCGATTTTTTTAAAGTGTGCACCCAAAATTTCAAAAAAAAAATGGTCAAATACTCCTATTTATAAATGATTGAAAGTCACAAAACGCCATCTCTCTGCAAGCAACCGCTGCGGAGATTTGCCGTTTTAAAAATCGAAAGGGGTCAATTGACTCAGCTTGGTATTTCTAGTGTTAAAGCGGATGCTTATGCAGGCCAAATAATTTTTACACAGTTTCCTGAACAATCGCAATTTCCTGTTGAAAATGAAGAAAACAATGAAACATACAAAAGAAACAAATTTTGAAAGTCGAAAACAGAACACTGGTGGAAAGTAGCGCGAGTATCCTGAATATGCATAATGAATTGAAATATTGATCCACAATTCACATTTATCCCATATTTATCCATTATATTCTTGAGATTGTGAAAAATGCTTATTTATCTTAGATTTGTTCAGGGACTGAAAATGCAATATTCTAAAAATGGTGACAAAGTACACGCAGAAAAAAGAACCCTGTATTTTACTGAAAACCAAGTTAAATCTACTGATTTTCCAAGTACGTATATGGACAACATGTCAGTTCAGTGAATTTTACAACTATAGGCAACTGAATATGACTATCATTTATGGTTACCAGTACCGATTCTCAAGTGCAGTTGACCTGCGGATCAGTAGAGTTTACCGATCCAGTCGCTATTGTGGGATTTATAATAAAGATTTTTAGGTAAGTGTAAAAATCTCTCTCTATGCAGATAACCAGAATAATTATAGGAAAAACAAAATGAGAATCAGATTAAATGAGTGACCACGTCTTAATCGTCATAGCTTTGTCGTAATACTGACTTCGAGCCCGATCATGATTCTGTAAAAGCCAGGACGTTTATCTTCGTCTTACACCTAGAGGTCGACACGATATTATGAATACTTATACTACTTTTCTTTTCTTATCGTAGGACTTTTTATTTTCAGCTTGGATTTTTGATGCATTCTCTTTTGCTTCTCTCCTAATTTCGTCTCGGTTTTCTTGAAACATTGTGATCCACTCGTTCTCGATAATTTGTCTTATCTGTGAAACTTCTTTCATTTTCATATGAGTTCCGAACATCAGATTAAACGGAGTTGTTCCAGTACTCTTACTTTCAGTTGCACTGAGATATTTTTGAGCAACATCTAAGTGTTTGTACCATTCTCCCGGTTTTGGTGCTGACACTTTCGTTAAGAGTGGTATAAGTGTTCTATTAACTCTTTCTACTTGTCCGTTTCCGCACGGCACAGCTGTGGTAACACGTACATGAGTAATACCCCCTTCTTTACAGCAGGCCTGGAACTCATGTGATGTAAAGGCCGTTCCTCTATCTGATATGAATCGCCGAGGATTTCCAAAAATCGTTGACTGCTTTTTCAAACGTTGAATAACTTCGGCGGCGCTCGTAGATTTTGTTGCATAAAACCATACGTACTTTGTAAAAGCATATATGACAGCGAAAATGTGATTGTAGCTTTTCTTCGTAGATTAAAGGGGAGCGAGGTGATCCACGTGAAAAATATCCAGCGGACACTCGTCCTTTTCAATGCTGTGAAACAGACCTTCCTGCTTTCCCTGTTTTCTTTCAGCTAAAATACAGTTTATACAATTTCGCACAATTTTTTCAACCTCAGATAGCATTCCTTCAAACCAATAGTCTCTTTTTAGAATCGCTTCAGTTTTATTAATCACAGAATGACCTCTTTCGAGCGCTTTTCTAACTAGCTGTGACTGCATCAGCTTTGGTAGAATTACTAGTATATCTTCATTAATTATTTTACATAAAAGGCCATTCTTTATCGCGAATTCATCTTTTTCCTCATTTTCGGCCATAGTTAGTAGACCTTGTAAATTTTTGTCTTCACGCTGAGCCCTTCTCAACCTAGCAATAATACTATCATCGCATTCTTCAATCAACATATCCTCAGGCAACGGATTTCGGCTTAAAGCGCCGATATGTGCCATTCGTCGGCCTGGTCGGTGCTCTATGGTATATGCCTCAAAGATATACTCTAAATTTCTCGAATGCTTTCACAATCGCAAGGACTTCAAGCTCATAGCTATTAAACTTTTCTTCATCTGGTGTGGTTTTCCCACTCGCATAATATACTTGGTGGAACGCATCATCATCTTCATCTCGCTGCATTAGAATCGCTCCGTATCCGTGCTTTGATGCATTTGTATGCAATTCTGTTTCCGCTCCTACACTGTATACAGTTTCAAAACTGGTTGGCTACATAATAATTGTTCAAGTATCTGAAACGCTTGTTGTTCTTTTACTTTAAACTTAAACATGACACCATTTCTCAATAAATTGAACAACGGATGTGTGATAACTGAAGATCCTGGAATGTATTTTCGAAAATACCCACTTAGACCCAAAAACTTTGAACTTCTTCGACACACGTAGGTGTTTAAAAATTTTACACTGATTTAATGTTATCTTCTGAGGCACTTATACTTCCGGATTCAATTACATGCCTAAGATATTCAATTTTTGGTTGTAGAAAACGACATTTAGTTCAATTCAGTTTCAATCCAAATTGACTTGCCTTGTCTTACACAATCTTAAGATTTTTCACACCTGTCTCGTAATCGATGGAATGTACAATTAAATATCCATATATGGCAATACAATTTTTTTAAAATTAAATCTCTAAATATCGCATTTACATATCTTTGAAATACAGACGGCGAATTGCAAAGACCGAAAGGCGCCTTTAAAAATTCATACTGTTCATCTGGTACAATGAAAGCAGCATATTTTCGACTTTCTTCTTCCAGATCAACATGGAAAAATCCATTCTTCAAATCTGGCGTACTAAAAACTCTCTAAACCTGTAGAGAATCTAGTTGATCTTCAATAAGTGGTAGAGGATAACGATCTCTCACGATTTTCTCATAAAGCATTCTATAATCTACACATAGCCTATTTGAACCGTTTTTCTTTTCAGCAAGCACAATCGGACAATCGCATATTTACAATCTGATGGTCATATAATACCAGCTCTAACCATTATTTTATTATCGCGTTTGCTTCTTCCTTTTCCGTGGCTGACAGTCATCTCGCTCTTTGATACACTGGCTCATCGTCTTTTAAAGTCATTTTCATCTTTACCCCTACGTCTTAAACTTTTTCGGCTTTGTAATCATGCAGAATCTGTGCTACTTTTTCTCTGTATTCAGGATTGGCAATCTAAGTTAAATCTAAATTATCTCCATCATTAAAAAGATCAACTTTGTAAACACTCGGAAGTTCATTATCGCCTATATCTTTTTCTGGAATTTCTTTTTTAAAATTCGTCCACGTTTTAGTACTCTTTTCAAATTTTATAAACAACCTCGCCGGGCCACTCAGAAGTCTCTTCGCATGTATCACTTTTTGGATATCTGACCAATCGCAAAGTTCGGCCAATTCCTGGAATTCTTTTAGCCACTCTTTTACATTAATGGAATTATCGCCACTGAACGTATCCATTGTCTCCTGTACATCCTTGAAAGTCAAAAAATGCTTCGTTCGTCTTCTACTTCTAAGACTGGAATCACCATCGCTGCGATCATCTGTATCATCGTTATACTCTTTTAAGCTTTTCAAGTTTGCTTCATCGTCTTCATCTTTATCTCAAGCTTTATCTTCTTCTGCATTTTTATCTCCGTGCTCATCTTCAATGGCAAGCACTGTCTTTAAACGAGCAACTAATTCGTCTTTGTTACCCGACGCCGTCATTTTTTTCCTTTTCAGTTCTTCTTTCAATTCTGTCAGCTTTAAAGAGACAACTTCATCAGACAAGTGTATGCCTGCATCTTCACCGTTTTCACTCATTTTATTGACTGCAACTATCACACAACTTTTAAACCTCTTTTTTCACAAAGAACACTGTCACTGAGTTAATTCTTCACACAGTTCTTTATACTTTTCCTGAAAACTCGCGTTAATCCCGGACGAGCTTCCAAAATTTGTGGGATTTATAATAAAGATTTTTAGGTAAGTGTAAAGATTGCCCTCTATTCATATAACTAGAATAATTAGAGGAAAAACAAAATGAGAATCAGATTGAATGAGTGACCACGTCTCAATCGTCATAGCTTCGTCGTAATACTGATTTCGAACACGATCATGATTCTCGAAAAGCCAGGATGTTTATACTCCATCATACACCCAGTGGTTGACACGATATTATGAATACTTATACATATACACTCTCTTAAATCTACGGCACGTTATAGTCTCTAACCTAAACTCGAACTTACACTAAACATTTATAATTTAAATACTACACCATTCTTCACTATTCATCGATGCTGCAATTACGAATTATCATCACACTATGACGGATAATATAAACAGATCTAACTTATGTTAACGGTGCAGACTATAGTTTGGACGGCTCTATAAATTATAAAGAAAAAAGCTCAAAAATAATTAATAAATAAACAAACGGTTAATTCTGAGATTTATTTTCGGATATACTTATAATTAATCGGTATTTGTAAGTTACAGCCAGGCCCGGCTTAATCAATAGGCTAACGTAGGCTACAGCCTATGAGCGTCATGTATTCTAGGCGGGCGGTTTTCAGGAAATTCAAGTTTAGTTAAATGAGTGCATTGTGAATCAGGGGAAACCAGATTTGGAATTTTACGAATATGGTACACTTTCATTTTCTTCAAATAAAGAATTTTTTTCAATGGAATCGGTGGGGGGGGGGGAGCGTAGTCCAGGGGTGTCAGCTTACTACAGCCGGCCCTGGTTACAACGCATAAACCTAAGCACGCAAGTCTATTACCTTAACCACTACACTATTACACGAGTTGCGATCTGTGAAATAGTTCCGAAATGCATTTGTAACTGAGGTGGCGACCTCGGTAACGACTTTTGAATACGCGTTCATGCCATCGCGGCACACGACAAAAGTTCCCGCAAAAACATCTTGCTCCAATAAACTCTCAACTGTACGTGAAATAGTTTTTTCTGCCAAGGAGCTGGTTTACCACTAATGAATTAGGAAATATCTCGACTACTTGAATTAGTATTTTTCCACCAATCTTTAAGTAGTGGCTCACTTTTCGCTAATCGAACATGAAAAATTTCACTAGCAATTCGTTAAATTTTTCCAATTTTTCTTTAGAGAGCATCAAAGCTTAAAAACTGATTCTTATACTTCATCATCAAGCATTCAATTTGATGGTTCTTTACCTCTTGCTCGACTAAAAAAATACTTTTGTTTTCATTAATTTCGGGCACAAAACGAAACTGTTTACTTTCCTGAGATGTTAACGTACGAAGAGCCATTATTTATTGCAGCCTTATAAACAATATATTTTTCATGAATCTCCGCTCCCTTACAAGCCACAATTTTCAAATTATCTAAAAATGCGATGTCGGAATGGTAAGCGGTATTTGAAAAATATTTAACTCACTGCCAATTGTACTAAAACTTATGAATATTGCATTAAGTCGAATCTCACTCAGACATCTATTTGAGCCCAAATTCTGCTTGGCCATGTAAGCGATTTAGCTAGCGTTTTTTTTTCTGAATTGTAGGTGCCCATAAATAAAGCATTAGGGGGCGCTGCTAAGCAAGTATGGCAGTCGGTCGCGTGTTGAATCGCTCGTCAAAATTTTGGTTGTTTACGGGCTGAGTTCGTGCAGTGTGACCTATAAAGTGATTCAAAAATAACTCATTGTCACTAATGTTCCCTTTTTTAGTGATTTGTGAGTGTTATAACCAGTACCGCTATCAATTTTAGGCAAAATTTGTTCTCGTTCAAACCGCCAAATTTCAAGGTCGTTGTGTCAGGTGAATAGCGTGAATAGTGTGTAAGTGCTGCCATCTCTGTGTTAAGTCAATTATTCGATACAATGGCTCTCGAAATCTCAGCGGATAAATTTGAACTTTTGATGCAAAAAATGGGGAATCTGGAGTCCTCACTTTCATCTCTCCATAGCAAAATTGACCATCTTACGCTGGAGAATCAAGAGCTTGAAGTCGAGCAAGAAAAACTGAGATCGGTTATCACAGAACAAGACCGGAGAATCGAGGCAATGGATAGAGCGCTGAGAAGCAACAACTTGAGGTCCATCAAGCTAGCACCTCCACAATCGAAATTCCCAAATTTTTT
>CAKNXH010062834.1:5695-50924 GCA_932178445.1 Andricus quercusramuli | reverse complement strand
TGCAAGTTCCTCTTAAGCCCCAAGATCTGGCTGAAATGGATGCCTCCATTCGTGGAGATATCTCGCAAGAGTCCGACCTCTGGACCATCAATTGCTCAGTTAATGGTGCTGCGAGAGATTTGGCTGATTCAAATCGAAGGCTGAAACTGACGATGGATCAGAAGACCAGAAGACGCTTGCATCAACTGAACAAGAAAATTGGATGGGCAAGACAGAATGCGTCCCGTGTTCAATGTGTGATTGACTACATAACATCTGGTAGACCGTTCACGGAAAGGGTTCGAAAGTTCGCCCAAGAACTAAGGACCTTGAATCACACACTGAACAAGTCAAAGCTGCTGACAATCAAGCAGCATATTGTTGACAAAATAAGGCTGTTATCTGACGCAAGGAGGAGGATACAGAAGAGGGAGAGATGGAACAGGGAGAATCAACAGTTTCTTACTGACCCATCACGCCTCTTCAGTGATCCCCCTGTTTTTGTAAAAAATCCACCCAAGCCCAAGGAGGTAGAGACTTTTTGGAGAGAGGTGTACAAGATACCGGAAACACTAGAGTTGGAAGAAGATACTGACAATATCATCCGCTTCAAGGAGTTTTGCGACAGCCTTATGAAATCTGAGGAGGAGTACCCATCAGTCACTGCCGAAGAGGTGAAAAAAGCACTTAGAGGCACGAAGAACTTTTCCGGTGCTGGACCAGATTGTATTAAGAACTTTTGGTGGAAGAAGTTTACTTCTATAAACCAACATTTGGCCCGCATATTCACCTCATATTTAAATTCCGAGACGTCCATTCCGCAGTGGCTGGTGCTAGGACGCACTATACTCCTACCGAAAAAAGGCAACTTGTCCAGACCAGAGAATTACAGGCCAATATCTTGTTTAAACACACTGTATAAGATCTTTACAGCTGTCCTAAACAACAGGATCGTTCGACGAATTAAGCCTGTATGGCGAGAGATGTACGAACAACGAGGCTCGAAAAATGGTGTAGCAGGCTGTCGAGAGAACCTGCTAATTGACAGGTGTGTCTGTAAAGACGCTGCCGCCCATCAGCGCGTCCTGTCAATGGCCTGGATTGACTACCGGAAAGCTTTCGATTCAACCTCTCATAGACTTATCATCTGTCTGTTGGAAAGCTTGAAGGTACATCCACACATAGTGAGATGCATAGAGAGACTGATGCCTCTTTGGAAAACTAGATTTACCATCTCATCTAGGAATCATCGTCTGACGACGAACAGGGTCACCTTCCAGAGGGGCGTCTTTCAAGGGGATAGTATGAGCCCTTTGCTTTTTTGCATCACACTTCTGCCTCTATCTCTCGCACTACGAAATTCTCCTGGATACCTCTGTGGCGACACTAATCAGCGTGAGCATAAGGTAACTCATGTATTTTATATGGATGACCTGAAGATCTATGCCGCTGGTAAAAGCAAACTTCAAACTGCTATGAATATCGTCAAGAACTACACAGGAGAGATTGGGATGGACTTTGGTTTGGACAAGTGTGCCAAAATTCATTTGAAGGAAGAAAAGATTACTGGCGTTCCCAAGGACCCTGAGCTTGTAGATATAAGTGTCATTAGACATCTTAACACTGGAGAGACCTATACATACCTGGGCGTGCCTCAAAGCCGCATTCAGGACGTAACATCAGTGAAGGAGTCTCTCCGAAGCAGAAACAAGCGTCTTCTTCGACAGATTTGGTCTTCCAATCTGTCGGCGTTGAACAAGGTATCTGCGACTAACATGCTTGCCGTCCCGGTTCTACTCTACTCGTTTGGAGAGGTTCAATGGACGAAGAACGAGCTTAAGGCCCTTGATGTCACCACGCGTAAGATCATGCATATGCATAAAAGCTTGCATATCAATTCGTCAGTTCCGCGATTATACATTTCACGCCAGCAAGGCGGACGCGGACTTCTGAATCTCCAGTGTCTTCATAACCGAATTGTTTTGAGTACAGCTTACATAGTTGCGAATGGCAGAGATCCTCTCCTAAAGATGGTCAGAAACCACGAGATGATTGGCGAAGGGGCGTTCCTTTACAAAGCCGCGGAGCAAGCTGCTGAGACCCTTGGCCTGAATTTTAACATCAGAAGTGAGGAAAGTGCATTACTCCATCTAGATGCTTCACGTCTAAACGCCGAAGTAAAGAAAGCAGAGGTTGGAAAAATTTCAAATGCACGGAAACTTTCACAGAAATGTAGAAAAACAGTCCTTGTCGAAGGAGCAAACTTTTGCTTTCCTCAAATCATCAGGGCTCAATTCAGGTACAGAGGGCTTTATTTTCGCATGCCAGGACGGTGTAATTTCCACCTTAGCATACCGCGCCCGCATTTTATGTCAAGAAGTTCCCAGTGATAGGTGCAGAGCGTGTCATGCACACGCTGAGTACCTAGAACATATACTATCGGGGTGTCCGACCCACGCAGGAACAACGTATATCTATAGACATAATGCGGCCCTAAGAGTACTTTATTACCACCTTTGTCGCTCTTACGGTGTTGGTCGCGACCCTGCCCTGCCGAACGCTCCAGGGGATATAGAGTCAATTGTCCGAAACGAGAAGTGCCAGATTTTCTGGAACTACGATTTTCGGGCAGCAGTCTCCGTTGCACACTCGAGGCCTGACATTGTTCTCCAAGACTTCGAGAAGCGAACTATATTCGTGATCGAATTCTCGGCTCCATCCGAATACAACATCACTGCAAAGGAGAAAGAAAAAGAGGAGAGATATCAAGACCTTAAAAGAGAGCTGCGTCGACTGTACCCAAAATATTCGGTACGAGTAATTGTTCTTGTGATAGGTGCTCTCGGAGGTGTGAAATTATCGCTAGTTCGTAACCTTAAAGCCATACCCGCGTGCCAAAAATATGCCAAGGCTCTTGCGAGATGGATGCAGAAAGCTGTCATCCTTGGGTCGCTTCGTGTCCTCAAGACACACGAGGGTTTCGCCGGCCTGTCGTTGTGATTTCGTCGTGCCCTGTGACCACCCATCTCACGGATGTGAGACGTGGCCATAGGTGTATTTTACCGCGGTTCTGCTGGGGGCCATTGACATTTTTTCCAGATGGCAGTTGCTCTTAGTGGTACCCTGCGGTGGTTGTTTAACTTTTTTTTAAATTATATAATATGTTCAATGCAAAATTTGTCTGTTACGCTTTACAATAAACTTCTTGTTGTAATTTAAAACAAAACTTTTACAAGTCATTTACAGACCTAGACCTCCCACCTATTCCTAATGATTCCATTCTTTGTTTTTTCACTTTTGCGTAAGATAGCTTTTTTATTTAAATTAATTTGTTTAAACATTAGGAAAAGGGCAAAAATAATTCACTTAAAAAGTAAAATACTTTTTAAAAATGATTCTTGTTGAGGTACACTTATTATTTGTTCATAACTAAAAAGTCAAAGTGTATGTATGTATGTATGTATATTTGAACTCTCCCTTTTACGGGTTCGAGGGCCTCCGCTCCCTGTACATATATTTACATTTCATCCTTAGTCTACCTTAACCGCTACTTATTTTCTAATCCAACGCCTTACATAATGACAATCATATTATTACTACTCTTAGACTACAGACAATGAGCGATCTTCCCGGGCTTCCGTTTTCTCTTACCATCAAATTCATTTAGACCGATTTGAACATTAAAAATTTTTACTCTTTATTTTCCTTTACACAGGATTACCCGTTTGGCTCTACCCTGATCTCTTGCTTTCTCTTATTTCTTCCAGTTTTTTCATCCACATCACTCCCTGTCCATTACCATCCAAAATCCATCTGACACATTCATCCACACTCAACTGTCCATCTTCCTCTCCTGTACACCTCTCTAACACATGTGCCCATGACTCCACTTCGTACCCACATACTCTGCACAGATTTTCCTCTTCATCCAACCAATATCTACAAGCTCTCACTCCTTCTCCCATTCTAAACCGTATCACCCTATTCCATTTGTCTTCCTTTTTCATCTTTTGCAAATATTCTGGTTCCGTCACCCCTTTGACCATCATATACCATCTATTGTACTTCGAATCCATAATCTTTCTCCATCTCTCTTCTCCTTGTCTTACTAATAGCTCTAATTCAATCTTCTGCCAATCCAGAACCCCTTCCTGTATATCACAAACACTCCTCATTTTTTTCCTTTCTTCCTCCCATTTTGAATTTCCCCAATTGCCTCTCGTCTCCTTGTTCCGAACTTCGTCCAAGCATACTTGTGCTATTTCTAGCATCACTCTAAGAGAAGATAATTATGAACAATAATGATTTGTTTCAATGATTATTTTTGCTGAACTGAAATATTATTGACACATATTAGTTGTAAATTTCAGAAAAAACCGCAACTTTCTAGCGTTTTTCAAATTGAATATTATTAATAATAATAATAATAATGGTTTAAAAGATTAATGTTGTTACCTTTAAATAATTATTTAACTCACTTGAATTGAAAATTGGACCAAAAGTGGAAAATTTTTGAAAAAACGGCAATTTTCTAGCATTATTCTGAGAGAATAATATAATTTATTATAATTATTTATCATAATTATAATAATTAGGTATTACCTCACTCTAATTGAAAACTGGACAAATTTTTTTTTGAAAAAACCGCCACTTTCGATCTATATTCTAAGATAAAATTGCTGAAACAATAATAAATCGTTTAAACAATTTATGTAAACATATAATTATCAGTATAAAGTAGTATTCCATGTATTAGAAACAATTCGCATCAAAAAACGCAAAAAAATCATAATTAGCGCCAACAACTCGCAAAACCCATTTTTCACTTACGGGGGTTTTTGGGACCCTATAAAATAGACTTATGGGGGTGATATTCAAAAAGTAATATTTTTTTCGTATTCTGTGGCTAATTGTTATTGTTGTTATTGTTATGGAAAATACGTGTTAAACTTCGCGGGGCTTGCGCCACTTCTAAATATCATTTCTTTCAAAACAAAAAAATGCATTTATTTTTGTGTGGCTTCGAACAAATTTTTGGGCGATATACATGTGAATTGGAGACAAAATATTTGGACTACCCTATCGTGCACGCAGTAGTTTAATTACCTTCACTTTAGAGAAAAAAAAACTCAAAATAAAACCTTCTGTAAAAAAGCGAGAAGAGTCCAGTAAAATCAATTTAATGTTAATTTTCATTCAAACAGTTTTATTTTTAATTAAAAAAATATGAACTTTCCAACAAAATACATGAATTATTAACAAAACCGTTGAAATTTAAACCACTATATGATTAATTTTCTAATAAAAAATAAGAATTTTTAACAAATTACATAAATTTTCAAATAAATAGTTTGAACAATGGATGTGATGTAAGTCCAATTTTTATTTGATTAATTTTTAGTTTATATTTTTTTCTTTTCTAATTTTTTAAAACTAAATAGTTGAATTTCAAACCAAAAAATATCAATTTTTGACTAAAAATGGAGTAGCTAAATTTTTATTGAGAATTAATTTTCAATTACCAAAAACGAATTTTCAATGAAGGAGTCTAATATTGTACGAAATAGTTGAATATTATACTAAATGTCTGACTTTTCAATAAACTGTTAAATTATCAGTTTAAAAAATTCATTTTTAACAAAAAAAATGAATTTTCAACTAAATTTATGAATCTTCAACAAAAAATGAAATTTTTAAAAAGTAGTTCAACTTTTAACCAAGGAGTTGAATTTTCAAGGATTTTTCAACAAAATGTTTCATTTTTAACTAAAAAAATTGAAATTTTCACCAAAAAAGACTAACTTTCAACAGAATAAGTAATTTTTCTACCAAATCTTCCAAATTGTTTAAATTTCGAGCAAAAACTACGAATTTCCTTCAAAACAGTTAAGTTTTTAGCCCAAAAATGTGAATTTTTAACAAAAAAGCTAAGTCTCAGCTGAAACAAATTAATTTTTAACCGAACGGTTGCATTTTTGAAACAACAAAAAAATATGAAATTTCTACAGAAGGAAATGAATTTGGAAACCATAAAGATGAATTTTTAACAAAATAGTTCAATTTTCACTAACAAAAAATTTGTTAGTCAGCAACAAAAAATGTCAATCAAATTGTTGAATTTTCAAGTAAAAAAGACGAAGTTTCAATAAAACAGTTGATCTTTCAACCAAGAAGTATTACTTTTCAACAAAAGTTTTGAATTTTCAACCAAATAACTCAACTTTGGACCAAATCATAACATTTTTAACCAAATGAGATGAATTCTTAATCGAAAATTTAATAGTAATAATTCAACACTGAAAATAATAAACTTTCAACCAAAAATAGTTGGATTTTCTTATTGGAAGAAAAAGGGTAAAGACTGTGAAGCCTGCTATAAAGGAATTCCTATTACCACACGTGAATATTAAATACAATGTAAATCTTAAATTTTTCCATATAAAGTGACATTTTTCATATTGCAGGATCAATCAGTGAAAATGGAGGCCAATTTTGGATAAAATGAGCAAAAATTAACTTTAGGGGGTAATTTTTGGTTTTCGAAAGCAATTATTTCATTTTGAATAAAGTAATGAAAATATTGAAAAATTGTAACTGTCCACCTGTTGTAAAAATACAATTTTTTATTATTATTTGACAATAAAATTACTTTTGCTCTTGTCACATGATGTCAGAGTTTTCTTAACCCTTTAACGCTTTAACTGAAACTGAATTCTTAATTATGTGTGTGAATTTCCTTTCTTCTTCGAGTCAGGGATTTTTTTTTTAAGTCAGGTAATTTTTCTGAGCGTTTAATGGAATTAAAAATTAAGTACTTGATTAAAAGTTAAACTTTTTTATTAAAAACTGATTTTTTTTGCTAAGATTTATAATTCTATTTGAAAATTCATCTCTGGTTGAAAAATAAGCTATTTTGTTTAAAAATTCGTTTTTTCTTTGGCCTAAAGTTGATTTTCTGTATGGAAAATTTAACTATTCCAGTTGCAACTTTAACTACTTTGTAGAAATTTTTTTGTTTTGTTTGACAATTAATTTTTTCAAACTAAAAATGTAACTATTCCAGTTGAAGATTCCATCATATTAGTGAAGAATTCATCTCTTTAGTTAAAAATTATTATTTTCAACTAAAAATTCAACTATTCACTTTTTTGTTTAAAATTCAACTATTCTAGTTAATGATTCATAATTTTAGTTGAAAATTCATCACTTTGTTTGGAAATGTAACTATATTCTTTGAAAATTATTTTTTTGTTGTTGAATTTTTTAAACTGAAAATTTAACTATTATCATTTTAGTTCGAAATTTATCTCTTTAGTAGAACATTAATTTTATTAACCCTAAATTTAACTGTTTAATTTTGGGTAGAGAATTTATCTTTTGTAGTTGAAAGTTCGTATTTTTTGATAGCAATTAATCTATTTGGTTGAAAATTCAACTATTCCAGTTGAAGATGTATTCATTCATTTGGTTAAGAAAAAATTTTTCTTGGAAAATTAATTTTTTTATCTGCAAATTTGACTATTCCATTTTTGTTTGAAAATTGATCTTTTTTATTTGAAACTGTAACTATTTGGTTGATAATTCATGTATTTTGTTGAAAATCGTATTTTTTGGTAGAAAATTAATCTTTTTGGTTGGAAATTCCAGTATTTGGTTAAAAAATAATGTATGTTGTTGAAAATGCAATATTTTTACTTACAAATTTAGGAATTTGAATCGGTTTAAATTTATTTTAATATAGTATCCACATTAATTTTACCTAAATATGCACTGAATTATCTCAATTTTAAGTAGAAGGAGATAAAATAAATATTTGTTTGAATTATTATTCAAATTCATGGGCTTTAGAAAAATATTCAAACAAAATTTTAATCTTGAAAATTGATAATTCGGGATATTATTCGAAAATGGCGCCATGTGTTTTTTAATAATTGAATTCTCAAGATAGTATATCAAAAAGTTTCGTTTCGTTTTATTTTTTAAAAAACTCTCAGATTATAGATAATAAATTTTCACAGAATTTTAGTTTAATCATTATAATTATTACAAAATTAACATTTAAAATAAAATGTCTGTTAATAAGAATTTTCTCCCCCACAATAAATTTGAATCTCTGAATCCAACACATTAGATTTTTAGGTACCTTTTTTATCACTTTGTTTTTATACTGAATCAAATCGGTAATAAATCTTGCAGCGAACATGCAGCTCGCGAAATAAAGCTTTTTTAACGAGTACAAGATTCCTGAATAAAAATCTGTTTTGATTTTGGTGATTTCCCTCACTGACGTCAATCCATTTCTAACCAGAATGCTCATAAAAATGTCGGCATGGCGCCGGTCGCCTCGATAATCATACTTTCGTAGCCAGATGTGAATAATCGTCCTGTCAAATTAGTCGCACGTAGGCTTGAACGACATGATTTAGAATCGAAAACAAATTTTCACAAGAAATCTAAGTCATTTTATTTATGCAGAATCATACTTTGTCGTGGGTTCTCAGAACAATTAATACATCTTTTCATAACACCATTTTGGGTAACATACAAAATAAATAGCTGAAATAAAAACAAGAGTCATCCATTGATTAATTGCACTGGGAATTCCAATTTAGTGCCGTTTCGGACGTGGTCCCAAATGGCCTTGACTTAAATCGAACACAACACTCGCTCGCTCCGAACGTAAACAGGCAGGGCCGCATGAATCATTTCTATTGGCGTTTGACGCATGACGCAACCTGATGCAACTAATGCACTGAGTGCGGCTCTCATCTTGTTTGTCCTGCTTAACTTGTGCACAGTGTATATTTCGAAGCAGCAGCTCCTCTTATCACGAAACCGCCGAGACTGCAATTCAACTATTTTGTTAAATTTAAAAAAAAAAGCAAATTCAACTATCTTTTCAAAAATTTGTGTATTTTGTTGAAAATTCGCCTTTTTAGGTAGAAAATCAATTTTTTGGTTTGGTAGAAAATGACTTTTCTAATTGAAAATTCATATTTTCTGGTTTGAAATCCAACTGTTTTGTGGATAGTTCTTTTATAAATTGAAAATTTTTTTAATGAAAATTTAAATATTTCATTTTTGGTTAATAATTTATCATTTTTAGTAAAAATTCTTGTATTTTGTTAAAAATTAGCCTTTTTTTAGGAAGTTAATTGGTTTGGTTGAAAATGTAAAAAAATGTAATTTTGTGGTTAACAATATCACTGTTTGGTTGTAAATTAATCTATTTTTTCAAGTGGAAATTCAACTATTCGATTTTTGGATGAAAATTTATCATTTTTGGTAGAAACTGCATGTATTAAAAAAATTTTTAAATTCGTCTTCATTGTTTAAACTGAACTTTTTTTATTTTAAATGAAATTATTTTTTGCTTGAAATATCAACTATCACATTTTTTTGTTGAAAATTCAAATGTTTTGTACAAAATTCGTTTTTTACATTGAAATTTTTTTAAAATGAAAATTTAAATACTTCATTTTTGGTTGAAAATTCATCATTTTTAGTAGAAAATGCATATATTTGATTAAAAATTAGTCTTTTATGTGTTTTTTTTTAATTCGTCTTTTTTGGTAGAAAATCAATTTTGTTGGTTAACAATGTGACTACTTGGTTGAAAATTAATCCGTTTTAACTGAGGATTCAAGTCTTTTGTTGAAACAATAGTCTTTATTGGTTAAATTAAACTATCTTTGATTTTAAATTGAAATCTTTTCGGTTGAACTATCAACTACATATTATTTTTTTTTTTAATTCATCATTTGAGGTCAAGAATTTACTTTTTTTTAAATTAAAAATTCAACTATTTGGTTGAAAATTAACATTTTCAATTAAAACATCAACTACTTTGATGATTTTTTCTTTCGTTTTTGGTTACAAATTTAACTATTCCATTTTTGAATAAAGATTTATAATTTTTAGTAGAAATTTAATGTATTTGGTTAAAAATTCGACTTCATTGCTTAAATTGATATATTTTGGATTTTATATTAAAATATCAAATATCACATCTTTTGTTGAAAATTCATAATTTTAGGTCAAGAATTAATTTTTTAAATTAAAAATGTAATTATTTGGTTGAAAATTCAACTGTTGTGTAGAAAAATTATTTTTTAGATTAAAATTTTTTTCAATGAAAATTTAACGTTTTCATTTTTAGTTACAAATTTATAATTTTTAGTAGAAAATTAATGTATTTTTTGCAATACATGCATGAAAATGGCCACATTTCGTGTCCATAAAGCGTACGGAAAATTCCAGATTCCTCTACTGTGAGAGTAGCGTGCGGGAATGTAACATTCCCGCACTTGTGCGGGAATATTCCCGCATTGAATCATTTACGAGCGCTTGTCTTTAGTTCGGGAATTAATATTCACACGGCATGTAAAACAATTACGCGGCGTTGCCCGGGCAACTCAACTGACTAAATTTGTTTTCATTACGTTCATAAAAAGCTGTCAAACATCCGACCAGTTGATATGAATATAGGTGTTAAACAAGTGAAATAACCTCTTAATTGAAAACGTGCTCCTTGCATATTTTGACAAACTCTCGAAAAGTCTAGCACACTCAACACTGTGGGCACGTTATAGTCAATGTTTTTTTTAGTTTCTTTTTTAGTTTGATTTAGTTTAATTAAAAAAAAGTTTTTATTTTTTTTTTAGTTTAATATTTGGTGGTTTTTTGTTCAGTCAGGGGGCTTGGCCCCCCGGACCCCCCAGCGGGGGCTTCGCCCCCTGCACCCCCACCAGGGCTGCGCCCTGGACCCCCCGCCCCCCGCTTCGCCGACCACCATATCGTATTTCTCATTGCATTTTCATGCATTTTTTGCAAAAAATATCGTGTGTGACATGTGCTGGAAGACATTCCACTTCACGCACTTGTAACACAATGTACTATTGTTAACAATTTGGGGTTGTTTTTGTAGAAAATGTAACTGTTATGTATTTTGTTGAGAATTCGCCGGTTTTAGTATAGAATCAATTTTTCGGTTAACAATGCAACGGTTTGGTTAAGAATGACTTTTTTTATTGAAGAATGATTCAAATGAAAATTTTAATATTTCATTTTTGGTTGAAAATTTATCATTTTTAGTAGAAAGTGTATACAGTTTGTTAAAAATTAGTACTTTTTGGTTGGAATTCTTCTTTCTTTGAATTCGTTTGGTTGAAAATGTAATCATCTGGTTGAAAATTTACGTATTTTCTTGAAAATTTGTCTTTTTGATAGAAAACCAATTTTTTCGTTAACAATTCCACTGTTTTGTTGAAAATTAGTCTGTTTTAGTTAAGAATTCAAGTCTTTTAATAGAAATTCGTCTTTATTGGTTAAATTGAACTATTTTTTATTGTAAATGATAATCTTTTTTGGTTGAAATATCAACTATTACATTTTTCGTTGAAAATGTATCTTTTTAGGTTGAAAACTCTACTATTTGGTTGAATGTTGAACTACATTCTTCAAAGTTATTATTTCTTTTTTGAAGTTTCATCATTCTATTTGAAGTCGTTTTTTGGGTTGAACATTTAATTTTTTTACGTGAAAATTTAATTATTTTGTTGAAAAATCAACTAATTGGTACAAAATTAACTTTTTGTTGAAAATTCAACTACATAATACAAAATTAAATTGTTTCGTAGAAAATTCATTTTTTTAAATTGAAAATAATTGATCTTAAATAAAAATTTAACTAAGCATTTTTTTGTTATAAATTGATCTTTTTTAGTTTAAAAATTCAATTATTTAGTTGAAGGTTTTTAGAAACGAAAAAAATACAAATTAAAAATTAATCAAATTAATTTTGGACTAGCATTACATCCATTGTTGAAACTATGTAATACGCATTTAGTTTAAAATGGACGTTATTTTTTTTTAATCGTCTCTTTGGTAGAAAATTAATCTTTTTGGTTGAAAATTCAATTACTCAGTTGAAAATTTAGGTATTTTGTTGAAAAATCGTATTTTCTCGTAGAAAACTTAATTATTCGGTTGAAAATCCAACTTTTTGGTTGAAAATAAACTTTTTTTTTGAAAATTTGACTGTTTCATAGAAATTTATGTATTTTGTTAAAGATTAGCCTTTTTTGTCAAAAAGGCACCTGTTTTATTAAAAATTAATCTGCTTTAGATGAGAATTGAAGTCTTTTGTTGAAAATTCGTCTTTATTTGTTACATTGAACTATTTTTTATTTTAAATTAAAGTCGTTTTGCGTTCAAACATCGACCTTTTTGGTTCAATTCAACTGTTTTTGATTTAAAATGAAAATCTTTTCTTGGTTAAAATATCAATTCTTTCAGAATTCAAAAATTTTCTTTGGTAATTCTACTACTAAGCTGAAAGTTGATCTACTTTGTTAATTCATAAGAAAAAGTAAGATTTTACCAAAAACCTCCCCTCAGCCCAAATCGTCTTGAGTTATTTTTGGATGACCCCTAAATAAATGCAAGAAAAAAAATTTGGTCGGCAAAAATTACGCAAGATGGGGGGGGGGGCAAAACTCGCGGACTCTAACAAAGGAGGGTACGTGATTAAAAATGTCAGCAAACAACTTTAGGTAATTCATGCACGGCCCCTTTCATTTTGAAATTTCACATTGTAATTATTATTGCACGTCAAATTTGAGTTTAAAATAACTTTTAATTTAGCAAATTCGTTAATAAATGCAAATGTATCTATTTTGATAGCTCCCACATTGAGTGTGTTTAATATTCGGTGTGTGAAATTTAACATTGTTTCACGATTAAGGCTTTTATTTTGAAGGTGTACAATCTTGTAAATTTAAAAATTAAAACCAAATAATTTGGAATATTTCATTCTTAAGTTACTCACTTATAAACGCTTTCAATATGAAATTTTGCAATTTGAAAAATTAAATTTTCCTGCATATTTTCAATATTTGTAACTATTTGATTCAGAACATTATTCATTTTCACGAACGACTGGGAACGTTTTCAATAAAAAAAATTGCAACCATTCAGGCTTTCAATTCAAAATTATTATAATTATACAATATAATTATGAAATTTTGAATATTTTGTTTTGAAATACTGTATAACTCTGAAAAATAAAATTATCGAACTTAAAAGGCTTCCAATTTTAAGTCGGCTGTATTCAAAATTGTAGAAATACAATTGCATTTAATCACTTTTGACAATCCTAAATTGTTCAGTTTCGAATAGCCGAGAAATTAAATTAAATTCACTTAAATTCCGTCGAATTACCTGAATCAAGATGTTTTTAAAATAATCTTTGAGTTGATGACATAATTTTCGCAAAATAGGCGTTTATGTCTAGGTGCCTTGCAAATCGGCTTTCAAAGTTATGTATAATACTTTTTATTTTGAGGCATCAATTGGAAAATTGTCAAAGTTTAAAATAACAGTTTCTGAAGTGAAAAGAGAACTGTTATTTCTCGAGGGAGCAAATAAAAACCTGGGTTATCCCTGACAGGTGACGTCGGGACGTAAATTATTTAACCGCTTATTAGTCCGTGAAATTCGGAAGGCGGAATCTCATTGGAATAATGAATCGCTCACAGCAGGCTTTGGCGCCAGACGAGAAGTTTGCCCGTCCTAAGTGCGGACTTTGTACAGAATGTGTCTTTGTAAGGTCGTTTCCACATTCCAGTCGGCCTTGTCTGGAATGATGAACCTCTACCTCGAATCCTTTTTGATCTCATTCCCTCGTAAAAAAAGATGACTTATAATCTGCGAATTCAACGCAGTACCATTAATTATAAAATCTCCGAATCTTAAGACGAACTTGTTTAACTAACAACGCAATAAAAACATCGAATCTGCGAAATTCCCCATTCTAGAGAAATTAAAGGTGAGAAACTCGAGGCGAGTCGTATCTCTAATGTACAAAAAAAGTCTTTGAAAAGTTGATAATTAAAATTAATAATTTAAAAAAATAATGATGAGAATTCGTTGGAAGAAGATTCTGAGTTCGAAATATATTTTAAGATTAATAAACCTAATCAAAAGTTTCAGGGACTGAAATAATAGTAAGTTTTTGACGTGAAATAAAAAAATATATTTCAAGTTTTAAGAGATACAGCTTTCAGTATTCACTTCTGACCTGTTCAAAATCGAAAAGTGCATATCGAGTTGTAAAATTTAAAAAATCGTCATGTGTAAAATTTCTTACGTATGTATATATTTGTATTTGACTTACAATCTATTCATCAGTTGATAAATCACTTACATTCTTCATTTCAATAATAAATCAACGACGTCCGTATGCGTGATGCGACTGATGCGCTGAAAATCAGAACATAGTTCGTCCATTAAAATTCTCAATTTTCTTTAGATTCAAAAAATTATAAACGTAAATAAAAAAAAATCAAACATACGCTTATAAAATTCTCCCGGAAAATCTACATCCGGTAATAGTCGGTGGATTTTTTGGAGAACCGTGGCTTTTGCAGCTAAGTTGGCATTTTCGTTCCAAATCTAAAAAAGTAAATTTGCATTTAGGGTAATATAGAGAGAATATTCTTTCGACGATATTCGTGAGCAATCTCACTTTTCAGAATTTGTGAGAATTTGATGTTTTAACATTGAAAAATAATATCTTTATAAAAAAATGTAATTAATTTATAAATTGTAGTGGAAAAAATTTTTACAAAAAAGTAAAAAATTTCTACAACTGTAACTTTTTGTTAAAAAAAAATACAATTAAATACAAATCACTCATTTTTTCTTGTATTTTCTTGTAGAAAAGTAGAAAGATTATCAATAAAGTATAAATTTCTACAATTCGAAAATTTGTATAACTTTTTATTCATATTTTTTTTTTAATCTACAAAGTATTTCAGAAAACTACAGGATTTTACTTTTTTTCTTAAATTTCGGTGTTTGAGGTTATAACACTTTTAATTTTACGTTAATTTTTGTAGAAAATTATAAATCTTTCCAAAAAAATACAAGATTTAACAAAAGTTGAAATATTGGAAAACTAAAAATTATGTTGTAAATACTGATAGTTTATTTTGGAAATGTACAACCCTGCAAGAAAAATGTTCACAAAAAAGTACAAAAAACTAAAACTATTTATACAGGAATACTACAAGAATCTGTAGGCATTTACAGGATTTGCAGCCAAAAAGTTGTGTTTTTTCGACCTAGGATGAAAAATATTTAGAATATTGCAATAAGATAACTTTAAATTAAGATGTGTACAAGATCGCTAATACAAAAAAAGCTGTAAGGCTTAAACTTTAAAGGACTGGTATAATATTAAATGACAATAATAAATAATCGTTATAAAACAATAAAAAAACCTTAGTTTTTTTTCCTTCAAATATATGGCAATCGATTGGACATCATAAATATCATTTAAAATTCCCAGATTAGCTAAAAAAGTACTAAAAGATACTAGAAAAATTTACAAAATTTTAAGGTTTAAAGTTTTAAAGAAAACACCTTGAAATGAAAATCAAAACATCCTGTTAATCATAAAAATGAGACATTTATTACAACTAAAACAAAATTTAAAACAAGACAAAACGATCGTTTGAAAATTATGACGACTTATTTGTTCCAAGTTCTGATCTTGGCAGAATCTAAAGAAAAATCAATACAATGTTAAAAATACTCAAGCATCATTCGACGCTTATTTCGTTATTAGTCCAGTCGCCCTGCGAAATTTGACTTCGGATTCTTATAGTGCTAGCATGTAGAACAAAAGCCTATATGCTTGCGACCAATGTTTCGGAAGCACTGTGTGCGTAAATAATCGTCTAAGATAGCAAAAATAGGTTTTTTGTTTACTGCAACTAACCTATGTCTGTCAGAAAAAAAGTGTAGTTAAAAAATGTAGGTCTTACCAATATGTACAAAATGACGTATCGTGCATTAGGATTTGTTCATTTGTTTGCTTGGAAAAAAAAATAAAAACCATCCGTAAGTGCCTCTTTTGAAATATGCAATTATTATTGAAATAATTAATTAACAAGTTTCAGACTTTCAGAAAATATGTCCCTAAATACCCTTAAAAAGTGTGCAAAGCTTCAGCCGGAAATAATAATTAGTTTTCATAAAAACTCATTTGTTATTAAAAAATTGACTATTTTAATGGAATTTCTACAGGTTGGCCGACACGATCTCAAAAAAGTGGATTATTGTCCTCTACAGGAGTTGTACCATCAAGTACACTTAGCGGCAAAACGATTTTTAATCATTAAATTAAATAGAAATAGCCACAAAAATGGGGGTATGTTTTTTCGTCATAAACAAATAGAATAACTTTGTCAATTTTTACTTCATAGAATTAGGATAAGATGCATTCGATATGTGCTATTTTTCTACACATTATTAACAAAAAAATTGTTGTACTCCAAGAGGGGAGGGGGGGGGGATAATTTTGTTTCCTTCAAAAATTACTGCTACTGCAATTTTAAACCTACAAAGCTGAATTTTACAACATGTGCAGAATGAGAGCTGTACTATTTGTTATTCAATTTCCAAGGCAATGCATTATTATTTTGTTGTTGATTATGCTGACTGATTATGGAGAAGGATTCTTTTCCTGGAATAAATAATATTAATGGAAAAATTAGGGAAGATAAAATAGTTTTAAGCATAAGGTATTAGATATAATTTTTTTGAGAAGCAACCAATTGTAACCAGCACGGAAAGCTATACCAAATTACAAAAAAATATATATCTTGATACATCGATTTGTTGCTGAGATATTCAAACTGTTTGCAATTTGAAAACGTGAATTCAATTCCGGCGCGAGCTCCTGGCATTCCACAGTGGCTTCCCCACTCCGCTACCACTGACTGCATCGATACTTTTCTGTGCACTTTTCCGTGAATCAGACACGATTATAAACAATAAATTTAGAATGCATATCTTCAGGAACTTTATAACAATTAGTAGAATTCTTTTTACATATTTGGTAGAAAATTGAGCTTTATAAAATGATAATTGACGTAGTTATTTCATTGGTTATATGAAAACTTAACATCTTCTTCAAGACATTTTTATGCAATTTAATTATTAACAATCGTTTTGCAGCTAAGTGTACTTGATAGCACAACTTCTGTAAAGGACAATAACCCATTTATTGTTAAGACCCTATCGGCCAAAACTGTAGAAATTCCTTTGAAAAACAGTCAATTTTTTAATAACAAATGAGTTTTTATGAAAACTAATTATTATTTCGGGCTCAAGTTTTGCACTTCTCAATGGTGGAAAGGGATATATTTTCTTCAAGTTTGAAACTTGTTAATTAATTATTGCAATAATAATTGCATATTCAAAAAAGGCACTTTCGGACGATTTTTATTTTTTTTTTCAAGTAAACAAATTAACAAATCTTAATGTACGACACGTCATTTTGTAGATATTTGTAAGACCTACATTTTTTCTAACAGACATATAGGACAGTTGCAATAAACAAAAAAAAAACGGTTTTTTCCATCTTTGACGATTGTTTACACACACAGTGCTTCCGAAACCTTATTCGCAAACATATAGGCTATTGTTCTACACAATAGCCCTACAAGAATCCAAAGTAAAATTTCAGTAGTCAAAATTAGATGATTTTATGCAATCAACAAAAATCAAGTAATCTCATACTCTTAAACTCGTTATTCTTAAACTTGAGAAAAAAATGTTTAATATGAAATATTCGCTCTTAAAATTAATGATGTCTCAAAACGAGATATACAAAAAGTATAATAAAATTTGTTTAAAAATAATTGGAAAATCATTCACCTTACATGCGTTGATTAAAAAAAGTATAAAAATTACTAAAATAAATACAAACATGAATAAAAAATCCAATTTGAAGTACAAAAGTTTAATTAAAAGTACTTAATTAAAAGTATTTAATACTTTGATCTTCACAAAAATATGAAAACAATTTATTGGAAAAATGCATTTTTCGACCTTTTTGAATTTTGAATTTTTTACCCTAAAAGTAATCAATTATTAAAAAAGAAGTAAAGTATTTAATTTAAAATTGTTCATAATTTTGAAGCTTCCATTTTATACGGGTAAATTACTGAACAATTGAATTATTAATTTTTTAAGCTTTAATTCTGAGAATTCAAAAGTTTTCTACGTTGAGTGCTTTAATCTGCAGTTTAGTTTTTATTTGATTACTTCAAATGGAAAAATCTTCATCTTTAAGAGATCGAACTTTTTTATTTCGATAACCGTGAAAAATTTTGTTGTGGTCCGGGAATAAACCGGGAAATGACAGGAAATTTTTTTCTCCCATTGCATTGGACCTCTGGAAAAACTCAGGACCAAAATATGATCGGAATTTTACTAGAAAAAAATACTACATTCTTTTTCCAAAATGCCGTTTTTATATATAACTAACTTATCGATGAACAAATAGCAGAAAAATAAGGCAGAAAAAAAACAGCATAAGAAACTTCTCTGACTTTGACTTTCATGCGGGTATTAGTAGATAAATGTATTGCCTGCGCCATGTTTTGGTTAGGACCGTACATAAATCAGGTAACAGCACGGGGGGGGGGGGGGGATTTTGTTGGGATTTGTTGCGTTGGGGGGGGGGGTCCTTCATCCACGTACATAATTTTTGGATATTCACAAATGAAACTAATAACTCGCAGTAATTATTGTACAGAAATTTAATACGAATTTAACTTTGCGCACCAAAGAAACCTCATGAGCGTAAAACGAACCTAGCCAACAACTTAAAAAAAGCCAGGGAATTTTATTGTGCAGGGAAAAGTCAGGGATTTAGAAATTTTTTTTTGCAAACGTCAGGGAATTTCTATAACTTTAAATAACTGTCAAGCAGAATAAATGTGAAATTTTTCAATTTTATTTTGAAATTAATTCATTCCGTTTATAAAAGATTCTCAGTTAAAAATTTCACAAGTTTAAGGTTCTGGTCATTGAATAATGTGGGGGAAAATGAAAAATTGGTCAGGGAAAAATCAGCGAATTTTTATAATAAGGTTTTGCGGTAAACCCAAAATAATTTTCCTGTTAGTAATTTATTTACTTAGTATTTATATTTATATTTCTTTTTCTCACAGATGCTTCCTCCTGAAGATATTCGGCTTGGCGTTGAAAAGTCAACTGAAATCATTTTTGTATGAAAATCCAACTATTTTTTAAAACATCTTTCTTTTTAGTTTGAAAATTCATCTATTATAGGGAAAATTGCACCTTTCTGGATAAAAATGCAACTTTTTGGTTAAAAATTCAACAATTTGGTTAAAAAGTCATCCTTTTTGGTTGAAAATTCAACTATTCTGTTGAAAATTGGTCTTTTTGTGTTGAAACTTCAAGTATTTTCGTAGAAAATTTACTTCTTATTTAAAACTCATATTTTGATATTGAAAAGACAAACTGAAATCTTTTTTGGATGAAAATCCAAATTTTTTTGTTAAAAATTTGTCTTTATGATTTAAAAATTCATCTATTTTATAGCAGAAAGTTCATCATTCTTGAATAAAAATTCAACTGTTTAGTTATAAATTAATCTTCTTTGCTTGAAGATTCAACTACATTGTCTAAAAATTTTGGTTGAACCACTTCGTTCAGAAACATTTTTTTTTAAGATTCATATTTTTAGTTGAAAATTTATCTCTTTGATTGAAAGTTCAACCCTTTTGTGAAAACTGAGCTTTTTAATTGAAAATTCAACTGCGTTGGTAAAAGTTGAACTACTTTGTTGATTTTTTTTTTTTTAATGAAGGTTTATCTCTTTAGTTGGAAATTTAACTATTTTATTTTAAATTCATATTTTCTGGTTGAAAATTGAATATTTGTACAGAAAATTCGTCTTTTGGCTTAAAGGTTCAACAATGTAAGTGAACTTTTCTTTCTTTCATGACAGAAAAATCGTTATTTGATGAAAATTCATCTTTTTGGTTTTAAATTTAATTTTTTGTAAGAAATGTAATCTTTTTGGTTGAAATATCAACTATTACACTTTTTTGTTGAGAATTCGTCTTTTTAGATTGAAAATTCAGATATTTTGTTAAAAATTCAAGTATTTTGTTACAAAAACATCTTTTATGATAGAAAAGTAATTTTTTGTTTAAAATTTGAACATTTAAAATTTGTATCTTTTTACGATATTCATGGGTCGAACTCGACACATGGTATGGAGAATTGATACAGAAGACGAAAATCCTGTACATTACCTACGCCAAAAACAAGCAAGTTTCTTTTGGAAGTTAATAGTTCCAATCTTTCCGAACGCGGCGCTAATATTTCATGTGCAGCCTTTCCCAAGCCTGTTAACCATGCAATTTTCGACACATAAGACAAAAGCGCCATATACGTGAAGTAACTTAAACTTCCCGTGGTCTCGACTCGATTTTCGAAGTTGAACACTTGAGTTTCTGCGCATGCCCAAGAAAACGATGTTCATTAGCTGTGATTTGCGCCTTCTTTTCAAAAAGACAAATTACGTTTTTCAAACTTTTTATTATATAAGAATAATTTTACACCGAAAATAAAGATTTGGAATTTATGGCAACAGAATTCCCGGATCGTTCAAAGAATTCCCGGATCTTAAAAAGAATTCCCGGATCTTAAAAAGAATTCCCGGCATTTTCCCGTATTTTTCAAGGTATTACAAAATTCCCGGCAAATTCCCGTATTTCCCGGATTTCCCGGTCGCTAGACACCCTGTATTATCTTAAATACAAAAAATTTCCATTAGTTTCAAGTCCCATATCTTATTATTTCAGGAAATCATACATTTACTTACAGTAAGAGGGGAGGGGGTGGAAATATTTTGTTACGTTTCGTTACAGGGTGAGGGGGGGGGGGAGCTCGGAGAGGGCCTATAATCCATTACGTAATTTAAGTACGGCTCTTTGGTAAATGTCAAAGATTTCCCAACTTCTGATTGGCTGGTAATAACTCGACGAGGTTCAACTCATCACACGCTTTTCCATTGAATTGTGTATTTTTATAGGGGGCAAAATTCGTCAAATACCCGCCTAAAAACTTGTTGTCTCCGATTTTCTTGAAAGTCCGCGAAATTATTGTCCTAGTGAACCTCTTTTAATTCCCCTAAGAGAACGTCTCTAGTGCGACGGGTTGTCAGCATACAGGGGCTCGAATTTCCAACCTTTTAACGCGCACGCTGATACTCAATTAACTATAACTTCTAAAAAAGTTATCCAAATTAACTTTTTATGGGGATTTTGGAAACGTTTTTTCATCAGCTTTACGGTGAATGCAATGGTTTTAGATAAACAAAATTATTTGAACTTCATTCTGCAATTTCAAACATATTTTTGAGTTTTTCTCCAAGTGCGGCCGTTAATTTTTTTTTCAAAATCATGTTTAAAAGAAAGCTTAACTTTCTACCTTTAAAATGAGCCATTGTCGAAAGTGGGGCGAAAGAAATTGGTGGAGATATGTAAAACTTCTTGCGCGTGGTTTCTGCGTCGCATTGCAGCTAGGCGCGACGATCACAGCGTACTACCGTCTTTTGCGGACTTATTTAACTGTACTTCTTTTCATTTCTTCGAAATAATGTCATTTTTGGCTTAAAAGAAATTTAAAATGAAATGAAATTTATAATTCGGGGTGATTTTTCAGTGTTAGTCCCCTTACCTCTTACATCGAAAATTTAGTCAAATAATTTGCTTATTACACACTGTATGCGTGCACTTCTCGTTCTTCTTTGCCTCGCAGTTCTTTTCAAAAAAACGTCACATACTATTATTATTATTATACAATTGAACCGCTGGCGATCAAAAGGGGATACGCCCGAAACGCCGTCGTTTTAGTTGGCCCCTGGGTCATATTTTTTTTCAGTTCAAATTTTAATTTTTTAATAACATATCCCAATAGGAAATTTTATTGCGCATATTTTTAGTCCTATAAATAAATGTGATAACTTTATTAGTTTTCGAAATAATCAAGAAAATGTTACTTTTTTCTGGAATCGCAAAATACGAATTTTTTGTCTTCAACTCGCCACAAGTTCTACAATAATAGGAATTTTGTGATAAAAATTTCAGAAAATGTGCACCATCATATAACGAAACTAACGGTATTTATAGAATTTCAATTGATTCTCACTAAAAATTTATAACGATTTTTATTCTTCTCATTGCGTAAATTAGATATTCAAAGTTTCAAACGCTTCGGGAGTCGAACGAATTTTCAGAAAATTAAAATTAACGGTCACCTAAACTTTTGTTAGGATTCAAGGAAGTTTTTTGGAAAATATCAGGCAATTATGTTTTATAGTTTTAAAGTGACAATTGATTTAAGATCTCAGCGCTGTCCCGTACGCGTGCTAGCTCGTCCTGCAATATCAACGTCTATATAACAGCCGACGATTGGAAGGTTAAGCCGGACACCAAAACAAAAAAGCATATGTTTATTTTGATTCTCTCATAAAGAACATAATGCACAGAAGCATTATTGTAAAAAAGTGTTAGCATATAATATTCTGTTTAGGATAGTTTAAGTTTACTTAAAATAAAAAGAACTTAAATATGGGTCGAGGCAGGAAAAGAAATAGGTGTGAAGAAAATTGGTTGAAGAATAAGAAAAAATGTTCCTGAAATAAGGTACTACTTAAAAGTATTAGAGAAAATTAAAAATTAACTTTTCTGATAATTTTAATATCCTATTATTATTTTTTATTTGATTTCTTAATAGCTTTTTCTAAAAAATCTTGTATTTTAAAACTAGTTTAAAGAGTCTAATATAATCTTTTACATTGAATTCTACTATTGAAAATGTAAAAAGTTTTAAATATCAAATTATCACGAAATTAATGGAGAACATTCAATGATTAGATGTTTCTTTTAATCAAAAAGTTTACAAAACTTATGTTATATTGTAGGGGAAGGAATATATTACTAAATCTAAAACTATAAAGGACGGTGTAAAAGAAAAGTAAGTTTTAATTTTTATAATTTGTTATTGAAAAATAATAAACAAATGTAAATGATAATGTCTTCATTATTATTTTGATAGCCGGCTTGACCTCCCAATCGCCCGCTGTTATACATACGTTGATATTGCAGGACGAGCTAGCACGCGTCCGGGTCGGTGCTGAGATCTTATATCAATTGTGGCTTTAAAACTATACAACATAATTGCCTGATATTTTCCAAAAAAACTTCCTTGAATCCTAAAAAAAGTTTAGGTGACCGTTAATTTTAATTTTCTGAAAATTCGTTCGACTCCCGAAGCGTTTGAAACTTTCAATATCTAATTTACGCAATGAGAAGAATAAAACTCGTTATAAATTTTTAGTGACAATTAATTGAAATTCTACAAGTCAGGTTAGTTTCGTTATATGATGGTGCATATTTTCTGAAATTTTTATCACAAAATTCCTATTATTGTAGAACTTGTGGCGAGTTGAAGACAAAAAATTCGTATTTTGCGATTCCAGAAAAAAATAACATTTTCTTGATTATTTCGAAAACTAATAAAGTTATCACATTTATTTATAGGACTAAAAATATGCGCAATAAAATTTCCTATTGGGATATGTTATTAACAAATTAAAATTTGACCTGAAAAAAAATATGACCCAGGGGCCAACTAAAACGACGGCGTTTCGGGCGTATCCCCTTTTGATCGCCAGCGGTTCAATTGAGCCATGTCTCACTACCGTATAGTACAGTCGGTACGAATATAGAATGATGTATGGTCATTTTAGCTTTTTTTTTATGTTTTTATTTGTGGGGAATTGGGGATGGACCCTGCTCTACTGATAACCTGCTTACCCTTATTTATACGCCTATCTAACTCCCCATCTATTTTTCCGTCGCAAGTGAATGGGCTGCCCGATATACGATACTATTGATGATGAATATTTCCTCAATATGAGAGGTAATTCAGCAGAGGGAACGAAAGAGTGATATTTTTGTGTTCCATGTACTGTATTTGCTGATGCGAATCTCCTCTTACGTTCTTAAGTAGTGATGGCGTGATTTTCTTTGGGACTAAAGAAAAGTAAAGTTTCAACTAAATTTTTCTTAGCCCATTGAAACAAGGCTTCAGCAGTCAAAATCGGATCTTTAGATTACGCCTGTAGGCTAGCACGCGTTGCAAGTCTTTTTAAATGTCCTTGAAATTTTCTGCTGAATTAACTCTGATGTTGAGAAAATATTCATCATCAATAGTATGTGATGTTTTCCCGAAAAAAACGGTGAGGCAAAGAAGAACGAGAAGTGCACATACAGTGTAACAAGCAAATTATTTGACTAAATTTTCGATGTAAGAGGCGAGGGGACTAACACTGAAAAATCACCCCGAATTATAAATTTCATTTCATTTTAAATTTCGTTTAAGCCAAAAATGACATTCTTTCGAAGAAATGATAAGAAGTACAGTTAAATAAGTCCGCAAAAGACGGTACGCTTCGATCGTCGCGTCTAGCTGCAATGCGACGCAGAAACCGCGCGCAAGAAGTTTTACATATCTCCACCAATTTCTTTCGCCCCACTTTCGACAATAGCTCATTTCAAAGGTAGAAAGTTAAGCTTTCTTTTAAACATGATTTTGGAAAAAAAAAAATTAACGGCCGCACTTGGAGAAAAACTAAAACATATGTTTAAAATTGCAAAATGAAGCTCAAATAATTTTGTTTATCTAAAATCATTGCATTTACCGTAAAGCTGATGAAAAAACGTTTCCAAAACTCTCATAAAAAAGTTAATTTGGATAACTTTTGTAGAAGTTATAGTTAATTGAGTATCAGCGTGCGTGGTAAAAGGTTGGAAATTCGAGCCCCTGTATGCTGACAACCAGTCGTACTATAGACGTTCTCTTAAGGGAATTAGAAGAGGTTCACTAGGACAATAATTTCGCGTACTTTCAAGAAAATCGGAGACAATAAGTTTTTAGGCGGGTACACTTGACAAATTTTGCCCCATAGGGGGAACCACCCTACAGTAGATAGGAAAAAAATCAACAGCACTTAACTGCATCAGTTTCCAAAAATGAAGAAAGATGATAATTGTTAAATAAAGCTTACATATTCAATTAAGTATTCTTATACAAAAAATATCACGAAATTAATTAATTAGCTTATTAAAGCTTTTTATTAGACCAGGTCAAGGGTACGATTTTGACACCTTTGTCCATCAATAGATAATCGTTTCTGGTATTGCTCCTGGGCAAGTTAGAGTACTTAATTCTGGATAATTATAATTTATCATCAGTATACTTACAATTAAAATCAATTTATTGAGTAAATAATAGTTTAAACTATGAATATTTTGCAAAAAACGCAAAAGTTTAAATTATTGACATTCTGTTATCTCTGATATTTCGTATGGTTGGTGCGATCGGTACGAGATGTTTAATCTTAATACAATTTAACCTGACTTGCGATGGCAGAAAAGTGCAGTTTTTTTACATACCTTAATCAAAAAAAATGTATCTTTTCCGAAAGGCTCCTTGAAACACAATTAAAATTTATGAGCTTTTTAATAAATAATAATTTACACTATTTTCTTAGTTTATTATTTGAAATAATTTGAATTTAAAAACTTTACGAATCAAAATAAACAAACAAACACAACCTTTAATTTAAAACAATTGCGAGACAGTCGCAGAGCTGCCAATTTTGACAGAGACATTTCTTGTAATCTTCCGATTACAGTCAAACCTCGTTTATCGGGACACTCATTTATCGTGATCTTCACTTATCGGGATCTTGCAAACTCGTTTATCGGGACATCTTTTTCCCCTTCCAACCACCGCTCCTTATACATAAGCACTTGAAGTGGGGTAAGGTGAGAGCGTGGTGGGAGTAGCGGGAATTTAAAATTCTTTTTGATCATTTGCCATCAAACCTGACATAACCCGTAAATAACAACACAGCAAGGTGTCATGGCAACCCGTCTCGAGGCTGGGGGTAGTAGTGGGAGACCCCTCCGAATCCCGATAAACGAGGTGTTTACATTTCGAGGGCGTCCCGATAAACGAGGTTTGACTGCATCTACTGTTGGTTATCTACTGTTGGAAAATGTAATATCCAATAAAATGTCCTTAAATATTTATAAATATTGAAGAAAAAAAAACTTTGTATTTATAAATATTGTTCATTAAACTTCAAGCTTCGATTCTAATATATAAACATGTCATGAAAATGTTTCATTAAGTTAAAAAGTGTGAATAAAGGAGAGGTGAAAATTTGTTTTCAGGTTAAAAATAAATTTTTTGCTCTCACGCATTAATTAATTATAAAATTTTAATAAAACTTCGTCAGGAGATATAGTATCCTTGCTGAAACGTTATACTAACAAAAGTAATGAACATTTGTTGATAGTTTTCCAGTTAATTAAGATTATCTACTGCAAATCATTATCTACTGTAGGGTGGTTTCCCCTAATAATAATTTTACGCAGAAAATAAAAATGTCTAATTTAAATTTATGACCACAGATTTCCCGGATCTGCTCACGAATTTCAGACATTTTCCGTATTTTCCGAGGTGCAAAAAATTCTCGGATTTCCCGGGTCGTTAGATACCCTGACACCTAATTACCTACCTGCAAATATTACTGTCTTTACAATTTGAAGCATCCAAAATTTATATTAAATGAACATCCAAAATTAAATGTATTGAAACTGACATATTTTTAGAACTGAAATAATATCCCATTTGAAAGCTCCCAACTTGAATTTATCATGAAACTGAATTTGAAGCACATACAAACGAAAACCTGCTCGGTGGGTTCCTGTCACCACTACGCAGCGCGTCCTCGGGTTGCGGATAGAGGAACGGCCCGTTAGGCTGAACAGCCCCTCAGGTTAGCTGCGAATACAAGAATAAGCAGCCGCGGACAGCCGATAGGAACCAGTCGTGGGTGTGGTGAGCCCAGCCTAAGATGTTGGCCTAGCACTGGTGGAAAACACGATGACCATGGCTTGGGAGGACCCACCCATTCACGTTCATACGCAATGAGTGGGTCCTGGCAGGCCGAGGTGCAGCGTGTATCCACCTAGAAACACTACCCCGAACCAAAACTAAAAATCTTGTAAGGGAAAAATCCTGCTGCCCATTGGACACCGCAGCGATGACACTGCCCGCAAGGGATGTGTGGAATGATTCGCCTGTATAGGGCCAAAGGGGTACTGATGCCAGTATAGGCGCGCTGCCTTGCAGGGGGACGTTAGGATACGAGGATGAAACTGTAATGTGTCTGACGACAAGTTGACATGGTCCTTGTCAGAGTCGGAAAGCTCCCATACTTAGACCTAGGGAGGTATGGGGGTTATCACTCCTGGGACAGTGGACTTACCTACGATCGGAATAGGATCCTAACGTGCGGATTATCTTGAAACTAACATGGCTAACTTGCAAAAACAAAAAACTACAGTTAAAGATCTAAGGGTGGGAACTCTAAACGCGCGTAGTCTAAATACTGGCGGATTTAGCGAACTCATTGGGATAGCAAATAAATACAAAACTGACTTAATAGCACTTCAAGAAACCTGCTGGCCGGGCGATTTCGCGTCAATTTCTAAGGATAACTATACTTTTCACTATGGGGGAGCTAAGGAGTGGAGACTGGGGACCGGTTTTCTTATTAATAAACGAATCTCGCAAGCGGTTATCGACATGCAATTCATTAACGATCGGTTATCATACATTGTACTGAAGGGTATTTTCAACAAACAGGTATTAATCAATGTGCACTGCCCCACCGAGGACAAACACGAAGACACTAAAGATCTCTTTTACGAAACAATCGAGCGGGTTTTTGACAAGTTCTCAACTTTTGACGCAAAAATAGTATTGGGGGATTTCAACGCGAAAATTGGAAAAGAACCGATGTATAGGCCTACAATAGGATCAGAAAGTTTGCATGACGTCAGTAACGACAATGGAACTAGAGTAATAAACTTTGCAGCTTCAAAAAAACCTTGTAGTCAAAAGCACATATTTCAAGCATAAAAATATACATAAGGCCACCTGGAGATCACCAGATGGTAACACTCATAATCAGATCGATCACGTTCTAATTGACAGAAGACGTCATACAAACATTCTCGATATAAGATCGTATAGGGGAGCGGATTTAAATTCAGACCATTTTCTCGTGATAGTAAAACTAAGATCTAGGCTAGCGATCAGTAAGAAAACAGGACGCACAGAGCCAACAGTTCGTTTCAATATAGATAAATTCATAACAGCAACAGAAACATTAAATTATCAAGTTGAGATTTCTAATAGCTTTGACGCTCTCCAAGAACAGGGAGACGATAACAATAATTACGAGGAGGATCCGGAAACCCTGTGGAGCAATATAAAAAAGGCGGTAAAGACAGCCGCGAAACTTACGATAGGTTTAAAGAAAGTAACAAAAAGCAAACCATGGTTTGACGAAGAGTGCAAACTCTGGTTTGAAAAACGTCGGAAGGCCAGACTACTTAGTTTACAAAATAAGTGCGATCAAACACATAAGAAGTATCTCGAGATTAGTAAAAGTACAAATAGGCTCTATAGATACAAGAAAAGGGAGTGGGAAAAGAATAAAATACTAGCAATAGAAACGCATAATAAACAGAATAACCCGCGCGAGATGTACAGGGGAATCAATTTTATAAGGAAAGGCTTTCAAAGTAGAACGGAAGTAATGAGGGACGAAAATGGCAATCTAGTAGCCGATGCGACAGAGAGACTGAATTTATGGAAAGACTATTTCGATAAACTATTAAATGTACGCGAAGCCCCCGTTGAAGGTAATCTCGGCGAAATCCACACTGCTGATCTATTAATTGATGACCCTGCTGATATAGAAATAAAAATGGCTATAAAGAAGTTGAAAAATAACAAAGCCACGGGCATCGACGACCTACCGTCAGAACTGATAAAAAATGGAGGCCCTTGCCTCACAAGACAAATTATTAAATTAATACGCGCAGTTTGGAAAACAGAACGCATGCCGGAAGAATGGAATACCTCTATCGTTATTCCCATCTTTAAAAAAGGCGATAAAACTGACTGTAACAATTATCGGGGAATTTCACTTGTATCTTCGTGCTACAAGATCCTGTCTAATGTAATCCTAAGTAGACTGACTCCTTTTGCCGAGGAAATCATTGGGGATTACCAGTGTGGATTCCGCCGAAACCGATCTACAAGCGATCAAATGTTTACAATTAGGCAACTGCTAGAAAAAAAATGGGAATTTAAAGAAGTAGTGCATCAGCTATTTATCGATTTCAAAAAAGCTTACGACTCTATTATACGCGCACGAATGTACTGGATCCTAGAGTTCTTGGGTGTACCAAGAAAATTGGTTAGACTTATCGAAATTTGCTTAAGCGGCAGTAGGGGTAGAATACGCGTAAACGGTAGTTTATCTGAAGACTTCTCGATCCGCGATGGCCTGAAACAGGGCGATGCACTTTCGTGCGTCCTTTTTAACTTGGTTTTAGAATACGTGGTTAGGCAAGTGCAGGCGAACCCGACCGGTGCTACCCTCAATGGGATAGTACAAATTCTTGGATATGCGGATGATCTCGACTTACTAGGGGATGATAAAGAAACGGTAGCTAAAAATGCAGAAATCTTGATCACAAAAGCCAAAGATATTGGCTTGGAAGTTAGCGAATCGAAGACAAAATATATGACCGTCGGCAGATCCGAACAAAGTAATCAAGACGGGCATCTAATGGCTGGAAATATGAAATTTGAAAGGGTTAGCGAGTTTAAATACCTCGGGTCTATCATAACTAGCGAAAATAAGATTAAAACGGAAATCAACGCGCGGCTGCACGCTGGCAATGGGTGCTATTATGCAGCAAACACACTATTAAAATCGCGATTGCTATCTAGAAACATCAAAGTAAGAATCTACAAAACAATAATAATGCCGGTCGTCATGTACGGGTGCGAAACGTGGGCGCTGACGAAGGGAGAGGAGAATAGGTTTAGAGTTTTTGAGAATAAAGTACTTAGAAAAATCTATGGTCCAAAAAGGGACGAAGAGACCGGCGAATGGAGAAAACTGCATAATGATGAGCTGCATGCTCTCTACGGGTCAGCAAATATTAATAGAGTAATGAAAGCGCGTAAACTAAGATGGGCGGGGCATGTAGCAAGAATGGGAAATGAAAGAACAGTGGCGCAAGTTTTAAGAGGGAGGCCGATTGGTAAGAGACCCTTAGGCAGACCGAGAAACAGATGGGAGAAAAATGTAAGGGAAGATTTAAAAGAACTAGGACATGATTACTTAAACTGGATGGAGGATGCACAGGATAGAGATGTGTGGCGGTCTCGGGTTAGTGAGGCAATGAGCTTTTGAGTTCGAACTGCTAATCTATAATAATAATAATAATAATACAAACGAAAACACTTGAGCTCCATTAAATTGAGATCAGTTGAATGAATTTAAATTCATTGCAGTACAGTTTGAATTTCTTTCAGTTAATTTGAATTTAAAAGATTTTAAAAGTGAATTCAGCTACACTTCAATGAAGTTTGAAATTGGATGAAATCATTTTAAGTTTACTATGAATTAAATATAATAAATTAGTTAGTTAAAGTTAAATTAAATTGCAGACCTCGGAGACTCACTTCAGAAATGAAAAATAATGCAGTGTCGCAAATTTTAAAAAAAGAGTCAAAACAGTGTCATACAATTTTTCATGTATTATGGAAAGTTAATACTATTTTTTAAACAAAATTTCCAGTTTTCTAACCTGATATTTTAAAAGTATTAAAAATAAGTTTCAATTTTTATTTAAAATGTTATTCCTTAGCCTATAAATTATCAAAATTCCTATTCATGCATTGCAGGTTTCACAGTCTTTTCCCTATTTCCCTCTTTTCTCGTAGAATTTCAAGGCGCACCTTTTTCCCGTTCGCAAATATTTTGATGCTTTGCAGTTTTTGAAGTAATTCATAAAAACTAGATTTTTCGAAAACAAAAATTTTCAATCTTTTTTCACATCAACTCGCGCTAACTTAGTCCATTTTCAGAAATTATAAATTATATTAATACTAAATTACATCTTTAAGCCTTGTGAAATTAGTTAAGCAAAAAAAAAACGCAAATATTTTAATAAATAAAAAAGTATTTTTTTAGTCTTTGCAAAAATCATAAATTTCAACTTTCACGCGCTTCGTTTATCGAGCAAATTTTTAGCAACGGAAAACTTCCAGTGAGAAAGTTGTTTATTAAGGTTCAAAAACGTTTTCTGGAAAGTTTTTGCTCAATCGGATTGATGGTTAAAAAATTATGATTGTTTTAAATTGCAACCGGAAATATTGATGCCGCCCTATGTGACTTGAACTTCATATCGCCTGCTCGAACACGTTCATAGCCGAGGAGGCACGCCTAAAGGGTGTAATAACTTTTTAACCATGAATTCGATTCAGCTGAAACTTTTCAGAAAACTTCTTTGAGTCTTAATAAACAACATTCTAACTGGAAGCTTTCCGTTGCTAAAAATTCGTTCGATAAACGAAGCGCTTGAAGGTTGGAATTCATCATTTTTGTAAAGTCTAAAAAAAGATTAGAAACTTTTTGTTTATTAGAATATTTACGTTTTCCTTTCCTCAAATAGTTTCAGAAGACGTAAAAATGTAATTTCGTATTAACAAAATTGATAAATTCTGAAAATTGACTAAATTAGCGCGAGTTGAATTGAAAAAATATTGAAATTTTTTGTTTTCGAAAAATATAGTTTTTATCAATTACTTCAAAAACTGCAAAACCTACAAATATTTCCTGAATGAAACAAAATGCGCCTTGAAATTCTCTACAGGTACCAGCCCTTGAAATTAAAATTCAAACGATGTTAAAAAATTGACTTTCAGGACAATAATTCTCATACCGAATCAACGCGTAGCCACTTTTGATCAGGAGAGGTTCAATGAATAAAACCCAATATAACTATTTTTAGTTCAAAGTTCATTCTTTTCGTTTGAAAAGTCTACTATAACATTTTGTTATCTATGTTCAGTGATTGGAATATCATCCACACTGTGAAATTTTCTTCGACCGTTGTTATCAATAACGAAGTCAATTCATATAAGAATGTGTTATTTTGGTCACACGGTCCAGTAAAAATAATAGTGGATTCAGATGTCAAGAATCAATCAATTCGTCAATTTTTTTTAACCAACGTACGTTTCGACCTTTTTGCAGGCCTTCTTCAAGGCAATACATAACCTGTAGTGATATTAATTTAATTATCCAAGATATTTTAATTTTTGGTTATTTTCCAAGAGAATACATATTTTTTGGAGTGAACCAAAATGCATTGTTTTTTATGTTGATCATTAAAATTTATAAATAACGTTATTTAAACAGTGTGCTTTAAAACATTTAAAATCGAAACGTACGTTGGTTTTAACAAAATTGACGAATAAAGCTTGATTCTTGACATCTGAATCCACTATTATATTTACTGGACCGTATGACCAAAATAACACATTTTTAAATATGAATTGACTTAATTATATATAACATTTTTTGTTAGGAATTCAACTTTTTTTGTTCAAAATTGAATTATTTTGTTCAAAATTCAAATGTTTTGTGAAAAATTTGTCTTTTTGGCTTGAAAATTCAGCATTTTGATTGCAATTTTTTCTTTATTTCTTGATGAAAAAACTTTTTACTCTTGAATATTCAACTATTTTGTTAAACATTCATATTTTTGGTTTGAAAATTCATCTTTTTCTGTACAAGTTTCTCCTTTTTGGTTCAAAATTCAACAATCTTGCAGAAAATTCGTATTTTTGGCTGAAAAATTCAACAATTTGGTAGAAAATTGAACGATTTGGTTTAAAATTTGTGTACTATGTTGAAAATTCGTCTTTTATGGTAGAAAATCCATTTTGCTGGTTAAAATGCAACTGTTTGTTTGAAAATTAATCTGTTTATATTAAGGATTCAAGTATTTTGTTGAAAATTCGTTTTTATTGGTTGAATCAAACTGTTTTTTTATTTTAAATTAAAATATTTTTTTCTTAAAAACCAACTATTACATTTTCCATTTAAACCTCATCTTTTTGAGTTGAAAATTCTACTACTTGATTGAAACTTTTCTTAAAAGTTATTTTTTTTATTTATTTATTTATTTTTTTGATTGAGGATTCATGATTTTAGTTGAAAAGTCGTTTTTTTTGTTATTGAATTTTTTTTTTAACTAAAAACTTAAATACATTGTTGGAAATTCAACTGATTGGTTGAAAATTAGCTTTCTTGTTGAAAATTCAACTTTTTTGTAGAAAATTCGTCTTTTTGGCTAGAATATTCAATAATTTGGTAGAAAATTAAACTATTTGGTAGGAAATTAAACTATTTGGTACAAAATTGAACCGTTTTGTAAAAAATTTGTTGTTTTTTAAATAGAAAATTAATTCTCTTAAATTAAAATTTCACTACATCATTTCCGTTTAAAAATCAATCTTCTGTAGTTTAAAAATGCAACTATTTTGTTAAAAATTTCGCCTTTTTGGTGGAAAATTATTCTTGTTGGTTGAAGATCGAACAGTTTAGTTGAAAATTCCAATGTTTTGTACAAAATTAGTTTTTTTATTGAAAATTAATTCTCTCAAATTAAAATTTAACTATTTCATTTTTAGTTCAAAATTGATCTTTTTTAGTTAAAAAATGCAACTATTTAGTTTAAAAGTTCTAGAAACGAGAAAAATATAAACTAAAAATTAATCAAATTAATTTTGGAGCAGTATCACGTCCAGTGTTGAAATTAGTTGAATAGTGATGTAATTTGTTAAAAATTCGTCTTCTTGGTAGAAAATTTATCCTTTTGGTTGGAAATTCAACTACCTGGTTAAAAATGTAGGTATTTTGTTGAAAAATCATCTTTTCTGATGGAAAATTAATCTTTTTGGTTGAAAATTCAACTATGTATTTTGTTAAAAATTCATATATTAACTTTGTTAAGAATACATCTTTTTCAGTAGAAAGTTAATCTTCTATATTGAAAATTCATCTTTTTGTTTGAAAATTGAAATATTTGGTTGAAGATTCAACAGTTTTGTAGGAAGCTTATCTTTTTCATTATAAATGCAACTGTTTGCTTGACCATTATTCTGTCTTCGTTGAGGATTCAACTGGATTCAATTATTTTGTTGAAAATTCGGGTTTTTTGGTTTAATTAAAAGGTTTTTGATTTAATATTAAAATATTTTCATGGTGAAATATCAAGTATTGCATTTTTTGATGAGAATTCATCCTTTTTCGTTGAAAATTCAAGAAACTGGTTAAAATCTGAACTACTTTGTTAATTCATAAGAAACAGTAAGGTTTCACAAAACTCCCCCTCGCCCAAATCGTCTAACGTTATTTTTGTCGACAAAAATTACGTAATATAGGAAGGGGATGGGGTTAAAACTTACGGAACCAAACAAAAGGGCGTATATGATTCAAAATTTCAGATTTTTTTCCATAATTTAGGCACGGCTCCTAATTAGCCACTGAGAAGATTTTCCGGCATTTTTCAATGAAAAATAAAGAAATAGTGGCATTAGCGGACAATTGTGAGAAAAAAGTGTCTTTAGCGTAATTTTTTCCAAATAGTAACAAAATAGTGTCCTCGCTTCAAAAAAATGTCAAATAGTGTGAATAGTGCAGTCAGTCCAAGGCCTGAAATTGGTTTAAATACAGTTGAATTTTCTTCAATTGATCTCTGTCTGAAATTTTAATTTTAATTGGAAAGATACTCATATTGCGTAACATAGAATACCTATGGAAAACCTATATTCTGGATTTCGAGATAATTCTCCTCCCGATTTTAAATTCCAAAAAACTGGAGAACTCTACTAGCATTGAAAGGCTGATTACGTTTTATTGAAGGTAAAATAAATTAATTACCTGAACCAAATCATCTCTGTCTCTGATTGATACAGTGACTCCACAAACTTCGTCTCCTTCGGCTAAGCTTTCCGAAAATTGTTCCCCAATGGCAGCAAGCACGACCTCTTTCCAGACCTTGGCCTGTGTATCATTAATGTAAGATGCAAAGATTCAGTTTAGGCCTAAAAGGAACATTCAGGACTCACAGTGTCGCTTTTGTGGCATTTTAGCCTCCAGGTTCCACCCTTCTGATTCACCGGTTCCTCCCATAATGGATATCTGTCGTCTCTCATCATATGGTAACTGTATCTGATCTAAAAAAAATCAATTAGATTCAAATTCAGGTGTGTGGACAAAATTCAAAAGCAACTGAAGGATATCACAACAAAACGAATCAACCCACATTTGGACCATTTTCAGGAGAGACAAGAAACATTCTATAAAATCGAATTTTCAGTTATATTAAAAACTGCGAATCAGATTTATATATTATCAATCGCTGAATGAAGGAGAAAAGAATCTGATTTTAAAAATTTAACCAGTTCCGAGTAATTGAACGAAATAGCTTTTATTTTGAGGCTGGGACGCTCGTTTTTACTACTCTGAACAGAAATTGAAAATCGATATGTCAATTCAATTAAAAATTGAGAATCCAGGTCATTTCCCGATCACTAAAGAAATAGTTTATGATGAACAGCAATGAATACTATGACTTTTCTTATTTCCTTAATTGTTTGATACTTTCAAAATTAGACAGGTTCTGTATTTTTCCGATTTCAGAAAAAATATTCCTACGAAGTCAAGAGTACATATTTAAATTTAGACGTTTGTTTCCAAAAATATACAAATTTGTTCTTGAAACTTCGAAAGTTCAGAGACATGATTCAGTTATTCTGAATTTTATTTCCAGAATCTGGTATAAATGTTTATTGTCTTCTTTTCAGGGTGGCCCAAAACTTTATTTTTCAAATTCCCCGACGTATCTAATCTTTTAACATTTAAAATGTAGATTCATTATAAATTGAATAAAACAATTTTAAGATAAAATGTTTGACTTATTTATTCTTGAAAGTTAAAATTTCCAGGTTCAAAATGTAGGATAATTTTTTTGTCTAAAAATTGAATTTTCCCATTTTACTCATAATTGAGATGCAAGATATCATAAATGATAAACAGGTCTTCCCGCATCAAAATAAATCCCAGTTTTTTTCTGATTCAGTTGCCATTTTGAGAATGGAAGGGAAAAAAGGTTTGTTAACAAAATCAACCGCTTCTGAGAAAATGGAGAGGGAATTTTTTGAGAAAATTAACATTTTTAGCAGAAAAATTAGTTAGCTGCACATTCAGTAAACGCGATATATAAGAGTTTATTAACCTTAATTGAAAATACGTCAATTTAAATTTATTTCTGTATATTTAGCAAATTTTTTTATTGAATTTTAATTATAGAAAAATGAATAACTTGTGTAAAAAAATGGAATGATTCATACCTGGATTTCTGCAGGGTTTGGAATATTATTAAAAACGGCCCAAAAACTTTGTACAGTATTTACAGTGTAGATCTTCTTCAAATTGGCTTTGTACTCCTCAGCAGTGGTTCCAGAAATCGCCCTAAAATAACAAAATATTTAAAGTGATAACTATACTAATGTCATGCAATATAATTCCTTATACTAGATTCAAGAAAGTACTTACAACAGCTTTATTGTAAATAAAATAAGTAAATAAATAAAACGAATATATGCAAGACTTTTTGTTTTAATTTTTGAAAGTTTTAATGCAGTAATTAGAAAAATGTCAGAACGGTTGACAAAAACAGCAGTGAATACCAATTTATGATAATCAAAAATATTTCAGTAAGATTTCACATTAATTATTTGCTTTCAATTTCTTGTTAATATTTAATGTGAATTTAAATTTATACCCAATAGTTAAATATTGGCGACGCTGTCGTAGCTACCCAACAGGAGCAAAGAAAAAAAATGAAAATAAATAAACCTACAAAAACAAAAACAATCGCTAAATTAAACCCCACGCTACATATATATATATATATATATATATACACAATTTTTCAACGTTTTTTTAGTTATGAAGTTCTCAGAAAACTAAATAAATTCGTACTGCTTATCCTTAAAAAAATAGAGGTAACTGGACTTCCAGGGTACAATAATAATATTCCATTTATTAAAATTATATTTAATTCACGTTTTCTGGTAGAAAAGTTATGCAGAAAATTTGGCAATAATTTTTTCTTTCTTGATTGAAAATATTTCAGATTTTTTGGTCAAAAATGCAACAGTTTGGTTAAAAATTAATCTGTTTGGTTCAGGATTCAACTTCTTTTTATTTAAAATTAAAATCTTTTATGGTTGAAATATCAAATACTGCATTTTTTTGTTTAGAATTCATCTATTTTGGTTGAAAGTCGATCTATTTCTGATTAAAAATTCACTTTTTTTGGTTAAATATTCATGATTTTAGTTGAGAATTCATGTGCTTGAAGTACTAAACGCTCAAATGAGCAATTTTTTACTGCTGGCTTTGTAAACCAGAAGCAGTGGTAAAATACTCACTTATTTTTACTGCAATTATACCTAAAAAAAATTTATAATGCACTAATTTAAATTGTATTTGGTACATATTTTTAGATAAAAATTAGAATAGAATTGGGAAAAAATATTTCGTTCAATTGAACATTCAGAATTTCCGGTACATATCTCTTTGGTTGAAAATAATTTTTTTTTTAAATTATTTATTTTGTTTAAAATTCAAGAATTTTGTTTAAATCATCCTTTTTGGTTGAAAATTTGTCTTTTTGGCGTGAAAATTTAACTATTTTGTTGTAAATTTGTTTTTTCTTGTTGTTAAAATATCAACTACTACATTTTCAGTTAAAAGAACTTAACTTTATTAAAAAAGAGAAAGAAACATCCAAATTTCGTATCATTTTTTATAACCTTTTTAAGTTACATGTCCCAACTCCGTACATTATCTACATTTTATAACATTAATTTCTTTATTTTCAAATACTGACCTCGTTATTTTCATGATTCCAGAAAAACGAAGTTTTTTTTAAGATTCTCAATTTATCGGCTGAAAAATTTGAAGTTTATAGGTTTAAAAAAGGCTTGACATTTTTACATTTTCCAACTTTAAAGTTTTCTCACTATTCTTAACAGTTGACTTTAATGGTTTCGAAATTTAAAGCGTTTTAATTTGGCATTTACAAAAACATGAAATTTTTAGCAAAGTAAAACTAAAAATTTTCGTTAGAAATTCTTTGAATATTTTAAGCGTCTAAATTTCCAAACGCAAGACATTAAAATTATACAATTACAAAGTAGGATCCACCCAAATTACTTTACTTTGAACCCCTCAAAAAACAATTTTACCACTAAAAATTAAAAACTAAAAATTTACAAGCTTGAGCGATTGCAATTTAAACGAATGATTAATTCCTGAATGTTAAACATTGCTTCAATTTGAAAATCTCTAAATTAAAAAGTTTCATTAAAACTATTCTTTACACGGTTTCAATTTAAAACGGGTTTTAATTACTAACGTTTTTCATTGGAATTTTTTTAAATCCTGAACAATTGATGTAAATTGTAAAAAAGAGAAAGTCTACAAGTCTAAATCTTGAACTTCGATTTTGAGCGTTGAGCAATTCCATATCAAATCATCTGAAGAATGTCACCTATTGTTAGTAATTTTGATGAAAGTTCTCGTATCCGTTCTCTTAGATATCTTAGGTGTTGAATAAAAAAACCTGAAATAAGTTTTTTTATCCAAAAACTTAGGAGATATACAACATTTTGTTAAGTTTGTTTAACTTTCATAACTTTGGGGATATTAAATAAAATATTGATTTAAACAAAAATTTCAATAACTTTTCAGAATTTTAAGAAAAAAATATTTCAACTGAATTAAAAAAAAAAAAATCATTTTTTATATTCTTTACATTTTTTTATAGACAGCTTGCAGTGTGCAATAAAGGTTCTGTAAATAGAACAAGTTGGATCTCCCTTAGTTTTCGAGAAATAATGAAAAACGTACGTCGAGACGATGCATTCTGAATTTATAGTCGGCCAAGTATTAAAAGACTTTCTTCTCGAAATTATACAATTTTTAATTATTTAAATCTTTAAATGAAAAGGAAATAATTTTGAATTTTGTTAACATGATATTATTCCAATGTTAACCTTTTCTATTTTAAAATTAATTAGCTATAAAGGATTATTGAAAATTGTATAATCCTTCTCTAAAAAATAGGTGTCACGAAAATCTCGAAAGCATTGTTGTCGTTTTTCCACAATGCCGATTGGGTAATTTGAATAACTCGAGGGAAAGAATGTTGCTAAATCTACACACATAATTAAAAATTCAGTTTCGGTTGAAGGGGCTGAAGGGCAGTGACAAAGAATGTCACATTTTGCGTGCATAACAAAACTAACAAAAATGTAAGATTTCTAATGTACAATTTTTATTATGTAACCAAAGCCAGACATTCAGCAGAATTAAAATATGTATTTGACATGAAAATTAGTAACTTTTTTGTCAAATATCAATCCAAAGTTGTATTTTCACAACAGGTGAAAAATGACAATTTTTCAATACTTCAACTACATTATTTAAATCAGTGTTGTTTAGTAACTTGTTACAAGTAAGTACATTACTGAAAAGTTACGTGCTTCCAAATTTAAGGGTGACTTCGTTACTTTTTTAAAAAAGTAACTTGTAACGTAACTTAGTTAAGTTTTTGTATGAACTTGGAACTTTAATTTTAGTTACTTTGAAGTTACTTTGTGTTATGTCAGTTATGGGTAGAAAATTTATCTCTTTTGGTTCAGCTTTTTTTCAAATTCATATTGTTTTGATGAATTTATCTGTGATCAAATCCAAATTAAAATATTTTCTGTTAGAAATAATAACTTGTACGTTTCAAAATTTATATTTCTTGGTAAAATATTTAGTTGAGGATTCAGCTATTTGATTGAAAAATCTTTTTTGGTTGAATTCAACTGTGTTGGATTTGAAATTAAAATCTTTCATGATTGAAATAATACTGTTATATTTTTGGTCAAAAATGTAACTATTTTGGTAGAAAATTAATCTGATTTGGTTGAAGATTTTTTGGTTGAACTTAACTGTTTTTGAGTTCAAATTAAAATTTGTTTGCTTGAAATAATATAAGCTATCATATTTCTCGTTGATAATTCATCTATTTTGGTAGAAAGTTCAACTGGTTCGTTGCAAAATAGTTAAAATTTTTGTTGAAAATTCAACTATTATTTTGAAAATTGTTGTTTTTGTTTGAAAATTCATCTTTTTTAATTAAAAAATTGTTGTAGAGCGTTCAGCATTTTTTTTTTCTTTTGAAAATTTATATTTTCTGGTTGAAAATTAAACTATTCGGTTGATAGTTAAACTACTTTGTTAAAAATTCAGTTGTTTGGTTGAAGATTCATAATTTTAGGTGAAAATTCATTTCTTTGGTTGGGAATTTTAACTATTTTGTTTCAAATTCGTTTTCTTAGGGTAGAAAAAAAAATATTTTGGTAGAAAATTCAACTATTTCCAACTGAAACCCAACTTCTTTGTTTGAAATGAATATTACCGTATGAAAATTTAACTTTTTGGTACAAAATTTATTCCTTTTGTGAAAATTTAACCATTTTGTTTTGAATAGTTTTTTCGGGTAGAAAATTCAATTAATACAGTAGAAAATCAACTATTACGTTGAAAATTAACTTCTTTGTTAGAAATTTAACTATTTTGGTTTAAAAATGGTAGACTATTCAATTGTTTGGTTGAAAATTCACGTATGTTGTTAAAAATTAAACTGTTTTGGTGTAGAGTCAAACTATTTGGATAAAATGTAACTTTTTTGATGAAAATTTATCCTTTCGACTTGAAAATTCATTTCTTTTGTTCAAAAGTGTTCTTTTTGGTTTACAAATTAATTTCTCCTGGTAAAAAGTTTCATATTTTTTGGTTAAAAATACAACTGTTTGGTTGAAAGAAGGGTCTGAAAAATCTTCCTTCATTGAAAATTCAACTCTTCTGTTGAAAATTCATATTTTTTGTTGAAAATCGAACTAGTTTATTAAAAAGTCATCCATTTTGTCGAAAATGCAATATTTTTTACTTGAAATATTAGGAATTTTAAACTTTTCAAATTTAATCATACAAAAGGTATTTTGTCCGAAATTTGAAACATTTTAGGCCCTGACATACATTTTTAATGGCTGATGAAAATAAAGTCAACGAAACCAGTAATTCTAGGGATTCTGCCAAACAATGAGGAAAAATAAAATCCGTTTAGAATTTGATACAGCAGGATATTCTGTGTGACATGTCTATTACTCAATTTGAATTTTATTCTAAATATATATTGTTGTTCACTTGCCGAAATGTCTTGGTTATTCTTTATTTACTTCAGGTAATGCCTACTTTTTTTTAACTATAAAATTAAGTAAGTGAAAAAAGTAATTATTTCAGTCGCCTCTGTTTACCTTGCCGCTCCCCTTTATTCCTGCTGAAGCTCTTCCCCCACCACGACCGCGACGGCTCGGCGTCCGAGAATTGTTTCTCTCTCTATTTACGTTGCCATCAATGTTTTAGGTCGTGTTTTAGACCTTTTTACGTAATTTTAAAGTGCAAAAAGTCGTTATATGCATTGTTAATGAGGTTTACAACTGGATTTTGAAATCGTATAACATATTTCATTCTGCTTTAATTGAAAACTTACGAAAATTGAACGCGAAGATATTGATAGCGGTTTTTATTTCACTGATGTGCGCTGATGCACGTGGCAACGTAAACAGAGAGCTAAACAAATCGCATCGAGTCCCTGTCAGGATCGAGAGTGGGGGAATATCGTTTCCACGAAAATTACTCCCCTACGGTCCCAACCACGGCAAGGTAAATAGAGATAACTTACTGTTTTTAGCTCGGTTTTTAGGTAACTCACAGTTACCTTATTTAGTAACTGTAATAAACTGAATATTTGATTTCAAATTATTCGTCTTTAAATGATCAGTCTAATATTGCTAAATATTAAATAATTACTCTTTTTCTTAATGAAAAAATTTCAAATTGAATGAGTTAAAGATGGAACATTTTGAACGGATTTAGAATCGTAATGTCAAATTAATTATTATTATTTTATTTAATCTTTAATCAAGATTCAATTATTATTATTACTATTTTAATTATTAATTATTATTATTTTAGTTTAAATCTTCAAGACTTCATTTTTAAATTCTTTAAAATAAAAATGTACGCTTAAAAATAAAAATCTCGAATGGAAAATTTTTTAAGTAAAATATTTTTGAATTACGCATTGTGAACTGAATGATATCATAATTGAAAAGGATAACAATTCAAACAATTATTTTAAAAACTGTTGAAATCGAATTTGCGACAGATTTTTCTTCCAAAAATTTGTAAAATTCCCGTTCAAAAAATAAATTCACTGTCATTTCCCGGTCTCAAAAAAATCTCGGGTTTTCCTGGTGCAGCGGCAACTCTGCTATCATAAACTTCTGGAAATCATACACAGCGTTCTGAAATTAGGGCGCGCACAATGTTCTAGTTCTGAAAAATGTAGATTTGAAACGACAAAATGTTGAGCGTTTAAATTCTAAACTCAAATTTTTCCAAATTCAGTTAATTTCAGTCGTCATGCACTAATTTAAATAATAATTTTATCAACTGAATTTATTTATACTGATAAAAAAATAGCTACGCAAAGTGGAGCGTTGAACATTTCACTTCCACGTCGCGTAGGTATTAGCACCAGCCTAAATTAAATCTTTCCATCGTTATCATTTTTTAAACATGATACTGGCTTGCAATGAATCACACGTTTTGATTAAATCAGTGCAAGTATTGCTTATATTTCTGCGGGTGCAGCATATTCAAATATTAATATGAATTAAATTATATCAAAGCAAAATGAGGATAATTAGAGGGTTATAATCACGACCACCGATGTGTTTTTCTCATCACGTTGAGTTCTAACAATCTTATCAAAAAGATAAATTCAACACGATCATTGCTCTCCTCTATAAAATTTCCATGATGTCAACAACACAACAAAAATTTCCAAAACAACCAAATATCATCAGAATTTGTACCTTTTGAATTCCTAACCCTACTAAAAAAAAAAGTCAGGAATCGTCAGAAAAAAAGTCAGTACTCCTGACCATTTCTGGCCACTGTTGTTACGTTTCTCGACAGAAATCGTCAGGAAAAGTCAGAATTCATGAGAAATGTTCAAAAATCGTCAGAGCTTGGGTTCGAAGGATAATCCTTTTATTAGGGGTCCAAGAATGGAATGACATAAAACCTAATCCCTTTTATATTTCCCAGGTTATTTGTATTATTTATTTATGCATATTCTCATTTTACTTATAATTAATTAATAATATTCATATATTGAATGACTCTAAAGGTGAATTTGAAATTTTTTCCGTTTTGACGTCTCTCTTTCTCTTTACAAGATACATTATATTTGATCTAATTTTAAATTTTGTAGAAAATTCTTTAGGTATCTGAAATCGTCGAAACCCGTAGATTCTGAATTTCTAACTTTTAAATCTGTATATATGCAACATTGAAAAAAAAATTATTTTCAATTTTTAATCCTTTTGGGTTGCCTACCTGTGGTCCTAACTGATGAGCTACCTGATGGGATGTGAATGGGCATATCTTTAGAAATCGTCAGACACGTCAGGAACGGCCAGGATGTTCAGGAATCGTCAGAACTTCTGACCATTCGTGATGATTCCTGACTTTTTTTTTAGTAGGGAACCTAATAGTGAATAGTCTTCATAATGTTCCACGATAAATAATTACAAAATTAGTTGCATCAGAACTCAATGCAAAAATTTATGTTTAACAATGCAGAATTTTATTTATAGTCTTATTAAATAAAGAACACAAGACGGATAAATAACAAAACGTTCGTGAATAAATCATTGTTTACACCAACTTTAAACCATCTTTAAACACAAAGAAAACGAACCGAAAATGTTAAAAAATCTTTTTTAACGCAATATTGTTTCCAAAAAAGCCAAAGATAAATAAAAACGGCAATAATATTGATAATATTCGACAAAAAGAGGAAAAAAAAGAAGAGGGACTGTTCAAAACCAAAAATCATTCTTGTCGCTTACTTGTCGAGCCAAAAAGTCCATGGTGTTTGTAAAGGAATTCCTGTACTTTCATGTTCTTTTATATTTTGGACTGTCTCGTTCGTAAAAACTGGAGATTTTGACAAATCTGATTCAGAGCCGTCTTTAGATTCATATCCCACCGCCGCCATGTTTGGAACACCAGTGCACACAAGTGCACAGTGCACACCAGTCAACACCAGTAGATCCAAATGCACAAGACTGCTATCCACATCATCACGCCAGGTGGCGCTAACGGTTCTAGTCAAAGTTTCGCGAAAATTCAAATTCAAAAAATTTAAAATAGCTTCTTATATATAAATTAATAATAAAAGTTTATAGTTTATTCAAAAAATAATGTAAAAGCATAAATCATTCAGTTTCAAAAGAAAAAATTTACTATATTTACTATTTTAACCAGCCCTATCCGACTCCCCGACTTTTTGTACAGCAGCCGTTGTCGCTTACAGGTTCCACATGACGGGTGAATTCATCCGCTAGCCACCAGATAGCGCCTCATTCGTCCTGTTCCAGAAAAGCATTGGTCTTATGGAAAAGTCAATAATTAATATTAAATAAAAACATTCCCGATCATTTAAGTGTGCAAAATTAAGACCAACAACTCTTTGATGTGTAATTGATATTTGAAAAATATAAAAGTCATTGAAATCTAAAAGGATTATTGGAAAAACATTGTTTTAAAAGTGCTATATATCGCAGTATTCTCAAAATTTCATATAATGCAAGCAACATTTAAAAACGTTAACCAATTTATATTCATAATATTTTGATTTATTCTAATGGCACTTTGATATAAAATTATCAAAATTATAACTTTACATATGTTTGATAATAACAATAGGTATTTAACATGTGGAAGTAAGTAAGTGTTTTTTGATGAAATGTTTAGTAGGTACTATAAATTAAGAATAACATTTATTAATAACAAATATAAATTAATTTTATAATAAATTGGATGTCAGAACCCTATTGACAAAATAAAGATCCTAAGAGAAAACGAAATATAATAATAAAGAACGTAACAAAAAAAAATTATAATACAAAAATATTATAGAAACTTGAATAATGAAATTAGCAAATGTAATAGTATCTTAATATTTTTTTGTATAATAAATCAGGAATTAAAAAATCCTTAATTTTAATAATTCAATTTTGAAGAACGAGAACAAATTCTATGGCTAAATATAACAAGTTATTTAGTTGTGCATTTTAGAAAAATATACTGAATTTGTTGATTTTGCGAATATTTTCTTATTCGTGTAATTCATTC
>CAKNXH010062832.1:160384-186532 GCA_932178445.1 Andricus quercusramuli | reverse complement strand
GTTTTTCAAAAAGAATAAGAGAACCAGTATTTTCCCGATTTGCCGAAAACAATTTGTTTACTTTGATAAAAGTGTGGTATTTTTCATTCTCATATAAGTTTTTGTCTTTTGCTTTTACTTCGAGTCATGTGTCATGTCATGTGTCATGTCATGTCATGTCATGTGTCATGTCATGTCATGTCATGTGTCATGTCATTTTATGTCATGTCATGTCATGTGTCATGTCATGTCTCATGTCATGTGTCATGTCATGTCTCATGTCATGTGTCATGTCATGTCTCATGTCATGTGTCATGTCATGTCTCATGTCATGTCTCATGTCATGTCTCATGTCATGTCTCATGTTATGTCTCATGTCATGTCTCATGTCATGTGTCATGTCATGTGTCATGTCATGTCATGTCATGTAAAAGGCAAGGAGAATTACATCAAAAAGCACTCAAAATGGTTAAGGGCAAAGAGATTAACACCAAAAAAACTCACCAAAACGTGGAAAGCACGAGGACTTATCATAGACTATCTGGAAATGTAACAGACGAGCAGAAACATCCACAAAAATCGTTTATGATTCTACTATGAACTATCGTTTTCCTACAATGGAACCATTTCGAAATGTTAATTAAGAAAATATCAAAATCGTTCTGCAGCTACATAAAAGTCAGAATAAAATGAAATTTTCATTACGCGTGAGCAGAAACATCATTTTTATCAATTATTAGAGCCACTGAGTCACTATAGCACGCCCAGTAGCGCCGTGGCTAGTTGGCGAGGGGCACCCGCGCTCTTATGACCTTCTATAACTCAACTAATACTTTCCATTCCATTTTCGTTTCAGGATATTTTCCAAGAGAAAAAATCAAGCTTTTCTTCTAGCCTAATTAAAAAATATCGAAAATGCCTCATTGTGATAAAATCTCAAAAATGTACTTCAAAATGAAAAATTAAGGTGTAATAATTTTTTTATCGTTCAATGATTACTTTTATTGTAAACCTTGTTAAAATAACTTTCTAAAAACTCATGAGAAAGTGGAATTAGATAACTGTGTCAGTAGTTAAGTGCAATTGAATGTTAGCAGTCTGGGTGAATCGTCGAAAATTCGGGCCCCTGTATTTTGACAACCCGTTGTACTATGTGCGTCCCCTTCACAGGATTCAAAGATGCCCACTAGCACTACAATTTGGCGAAATTTTATTAAGTTAGGCGACAACCAAATTTTAGGCGGGGAAACTTGGGAAATTTTACCCCATATGTAATATCAAATTACTCACAGAAATTGAAGAGAGGGATAAAGTTAACATCATAGATTGTATCGACTTATTAGAGTATGACGAAAAGCAGCTCTCTGAGGAAGATGCAGGTGATTCTTTATATTTAACTATAAACTGTCATATATTTCTTTTATTTTCAATACAGTAGAAAGTAGTGGCGTTGAAACCATTGAAGTATGGTGTTTATAATATTATGAATACATCAATAGTAATAGAATGTTCAAAATACTAACAATTCAACATTGCCAGGATTACCATCACCAATAACAATGCCAGCCTCGCCAGCGCTGCCTTTAGCGACATCAACAACGCTAATGAATATACTATTAGGAAATGGTAAGCATACAATACTTGTGGTGTTAAGAAATGAAAAACATTAATGGCTGCCTTCCTTCCTCTCTTCCATTCCCTTCTAACTACCATTGTGGATTATTAATGCAATTCTATGAGCATTTTTCTACAGATTTTTTTTTTGAATCATTCGGTTGGACATTATACAAGTACTATGGAGATGTAAGAAAAATATATCCTCTTTTTTCTTATTTTTAGAGGATGAAAGCAATTCTGGAGAGAATGATCAATTCAAAACTATTGGAGTACAAACGACAGAAAGCATTCTCAAAACTACAGGAACACAGACTGATTCCAAATCAGGTACGCAGACTTTTAACAAAAAGACGCCATATGTTCAACTTTGTTGCATTTCAAGTGAATTTAAATCATTTTGGTACAAGACCAAATTCATTCCAAATCAGACAGATAGTCCATGCTTAAGTCACAGAATTATTTACTATTTAAATATGTTGTTTTTCAAAAAGAATAAGACAACCAATATTTTCCCGATTTGTCGAAAACAATTTGTTTAGTTTGTTAAAAGTGTGGCATTTTTCATTCTCATATAAGTATTTGTCTTTTGCTTTTACTTCAAGTCATGTGTCATGCCATGTCGTGTGTCATGTAATGTGTCATGTAATGTGTCATGTAATGTATCATGTCATGTGTCATGTCATGTGTCAATTTTAATGAAAAGTGTGCGGGGTCCTTTGTACTGAAATTAAACTAATGATAATAATCTATTATTTTCAGGCTCATCCACTTTAAAAACTTCTCAAACGAAAAGGTCGACATTGTTCAAGATTTGGCGAGAGCAAAACCATGTTTCACAGTCACGCCGCTCACAGTCACACCGTTCAAGCTCACAGCGTTCACGCGCACGGCGTTCACGCTCACGGCATTCACGCTCACGGCATTCACGCTCACGGCGTTCACGCTCACGGCGTTCACGCTCACGGCATTCACGCTCACGGCGTTCACGCTCACGCCGGTCACGATCACGTTGTTCGCGTTCGCACCGTGCACGGAAACATTGATTTGTATCATCTATCTTGCTACTAATTTGTTTCAAATTCCTAAAATAAATAAAGTTGAGTTTCGTCCATTTTCAAATTGTTCAACATTCATTGAAATTTTATTAAAAAAATATTTATTGTCATGGGCACAAATGCTAAAAGACAGAAAATGTGTGAAAAACGTGTCAATATAGAGAAAACCTTAATCGTCCGATATTATAAATATTTTTTCCTGCTGAGATATTTATTCTAATTTGTAAAATCAACATTGAAATTCTAGTGCTCCTACAAAAAAATTGAAAGTTTTCGAAATGGTCTTATTTTTGGAAAAAAATATCTTAATTGTTAGCTACACGTGTCCAGTTTACTTCCATTTCGATGGACACTAAGTTCAATTTTGAAATAAATTTGGTATTAGGGATAGTCAGTAATGAACGAAAGTGTCGATTCTGAAGTATCAACTCCAGCGGTACTTTTCTCTTTCTCTTACGCATGTTATATCTATAAAAACCGATACTTTTATACAAAACTTAAAATTTATAGAATGATTCTCTATTCGCAATTTGATTTCAATTCTACTTGCAAATGAATTTTGGTTCGATTCTGACTGGTTTTGGATGTGACTTTTTGCTAGGACTTTAGTTACAATGTACAATAAGTTATACTTGCACATAAATTTTGGAAAGATCAAGTTCTGCCTTGCATATAATGAAGTTTGAAGCACCCTCATAGTATTACAATCATGTGAATTTGAATAGAAATAAGTCGGAAATGGCAAGGTTCATCAAATCCGAAACTAACCTAATATTTAAACCTTGGTCAGCACAATGTTCTCGAGCCCAGCAAACGTTTTATTTTCACAATTCTATGATGATAAATATGGGTAAGAGACTGAGTGCTTTATCGCAATTGTACTCTTTTGGTAACGTTATTTTAGAAACATCACTTACCTAGACATTGTTGAACGAATCAAGTGAGAAACTCTTTAAAACATTACAAATGAAATAAAACCAGGCTAATTTATATAATAGTTTAATATTATCACCGTTAGCCCTTAATATTAACTCCAGTGTATGCGAAATCCCTTTTTTTATCAGCAAATGTTATATCGCATACTATAAATAAATAAGATAGCTCCTGGAAAAATTGAATGATGTATCCAAATCCGCTTGAATACTTTCTGATTCTTCTTCAAACATAGGCAATAGCTGTTAGCTAAGAGCTTGGCAATTATATTACCGCAATTTGTATTCAAATGATGAAGAAATTCTGACAGCGTTCTTCTTCATGGTGGCTGTAGAATAAGATATCGGAAAATCCTGACTAAACATGATTGGTTCCTTCGATTTCTTAAAACATTCATCTTCAGAAATAGACGCATGATTCCGAGACAAGAATAAGATTTTCATTAAACTTGTATTCAATGTATGATTTTTATTATGTGAGACCGCTACTAAAATCAGAGCACAATTTTGTTCAAGATCATTTTAATAAAAATTCTTACATGAATATCGAGCATTACATTTAATCGCTGATTCAGTATTTAAGTTTTTGAGTATATTTATATACTTACAAATTCTGAAATAGAAGAAATTGTCGAAAAGTAATTGTTAAAACTTCTCACTCCACATTCGTCTTTTTCTCTTCACTATGGGAATGTTATAAATGAATGTGGCACATATAATATATCAAAAAATTTAAGACCAAGTCGCGCTTCACCTTTCATTTTACGTCGCAAAGCATAACGGCATTCAACCGAATACAAAATAACATCCGCAGCCTCAATTCTGGACGCGTAATGAGTAAAATGAAATTACAAAATTTTGTGTTAAAATTAAATTTTTCATTAAACTACTAGACTTTTATGCATCAGCACATTTATGCATAATCTAATAAATAACAGGGCTGTGAATAATTCAGTCATCAACGATTAATTTTTATAAGACAAAGTATAATATACAGGTACTCACCAATTACAGCAGAAGGGAAAGAAAAAGAAGACTTGTCGTCTACAGATATCTTGAAGTTCAACACTTCGTAGTGCAGTCCTTAGTAAACATCATGTCTTTTCTTACCTTAATTACTTGAATTTGAAACATTAAATTTCATATCGTATTACCTTAGACCACCTTTTTCATGATTAAAAAATTATATTGACGAAAATCCGCTAAATTATTATATATTGTTCGGGTATATTGAATATAGTCCTTCAAATTTGTGAATTCCGACCACAAATTCAGATTGAGTTAAGCCTAAACCAGCTTATCTGCTTACAAATTTAAAATTATTAAATGTATTCATTCATTATTGATGAAATTTTTGTATAGCATTGAACCAAAATTCGTATTCCGCTCCAAGAGAGTTGTCTTTTAAAAGAATGCGCTGAGTAATTTAATTTTTGGAAATTAACGGTTGCCATGTTTGATCTCTTCAGTTTTTGTTAACCAATATTTATCCTAAGTTTGTATCGTGCGATCTGGAAAATCACCTAGTACCCAGTTTTAAAGAGATCAGCTAATTTGATAAAATTTTTTAAACTTAAATCGCTTTATTGGATCTTTCATTTCTTATTTTAAATTATCAAGGCGAACGCATATTCAGTAGCCTCAAGAATAGTTGCATATTAATTTCCATGGAAATTCATCTTGGGAATAGCCGGTCAATTGTTTCTGCCCACTATCGATCTTTATAGTGAAAGAGTTAATCTTAAATTATGTTTTCAATTGTTAGAAATAACAATTAAGTTTTTAAATTGTAGAATATACCAATTAAAATTTCAAATTGTATAATATAACAATTAAATTTTTAGGTTATACAATATAACAATTACATTTTTCAATTGTCTCATATAACAAATTCATTTTTCAGTATGTACAAAATAACAACTGGTATTCAAATTAAATCTTTCTTGATTTCTCATCTCTACAATATACCTAAGTCATGAATTAAGTGTGTGCAAAATAACAGACTTCTATGATCTGAATAAGAAAATAACGCTATTACTTTTTGTAAGAAATAACATTTTTTTTTTCAAATCTTGTGTCGTAATGATACTGACCCCCAGAGAAGCCAAGTTTCTTTTCGAAACTGCTTGAAAAACTGAGGGATTCACCCCCCGAGAAGAGGGGTAGAGGTATGAATGATTGTTAAAATTTCGGGAAATTCCGTGGTCGCACGGGCGACTTGGTATATTTGAAAATTGCGAATAAAGAATTAATGGAAGTTGCCACGTGCTCCGACCATGGGGTCTAGCCTCCTTGAAGTGCCGCGAGTATTTTCCTGATTCCGTGCTTGTGTTTTCAACTCGTAGGGTTGTTTAGGTCATAATTTTAGCAATCAAATCTCTTATTATGTGCACCCGTCATTTCGGTATAATAATGTAATTTTTCTTGTATGGGGTTAGGCTGATAAAGTGGTAAGATTGTGGGATTTAGCTCGCGAGAAGAATTGTTTCGATTTAGTTTTAAAAATTTGATGCAATGATGTTTAAATTTCGAATAGATTTGATTATTTTACTTTGTTATTAATTTGAAATTGGCCTGACGAATTTTCTTTACTGCACCTACTCACTTTTCCGAATTATAAGCTCTTTAAATTGTAGTGTGGTAGAAATGAACCAAGATTTAGAAATACGTGATTGAAACGACCTTTGATAATAGCAATAACGGGTTTTATGTTAATTAGGCCGCGATTAACCCCTTATACTTTTCAATGTCTGAAATCGCGAGAAATCATATAAAATGTTTGAAAAACGCTTGAAATAACTTAAAATAATTAGAATATTCTGTACTTATTAAAACCCTATCAAATTTGTTAAAATTTCTTACGAAATTTCAAAAACTACTTCACACTACCAGGGTACCAAAAATTTTGCTGTGAATTTATCTTTTCAGTTGAAAAGGCAACTATCAAATTTTCCATTGAAAATGCATCTTTCTCGTTTGAAAATTCAATTAATTGGTTGAAAATTAGCTACTTTGTTAAAACTTAATTTTTTTGGTTGAAGTTAAAACTAGTTTGTTGAAAATCTTTTTTTTTTTGTTGAAAATTAATTTTCGTGAGTTGGTATTAAACTGCTTGGTCGAAAGTTTAACAACTTTGTCAAAACTTTATTTTATTGGTTGAAGATTGAACTTTTCATGGAAATTAGGATTCTTTTAGTTGAAAATTGATTCTTTCAATAAGAATTCAAATGTTATATTTCTGTCCTAAAATTGATAATATTCTTGAGATGTGGTTGATTAAGATGCTATTTGTTCATTTCATAAACAAATGATTTAAATAATGAATTATAAATAAAAAATTATGTGTATCTCACAGGGCAGAGAAGAATCGAGTCTTTCGTGATCTTTCGTAGATTATTATATTTTCAGAATTTTCCATTTTTTTTATTATAAATTCAGTAAATAATATCGAGCGACACCTTTTTATGATCCACGTAGCCTGTTCTTCTTTTGTTTGAATAAAGACGAAAAGACAATTGCCGTTAAGTGATAAAGAACACAACGTTATAAACAAAAGAAAAACAGGCTACGTAGTTTATGGACGTTCCCTAACAAGTAATATTACTTATGAATCATTTTTGGCTTGCACATACTCCTGCGCATTGAATCCAAAAGATGATAGGAGTCGGAAAGCTGTTTACCAAATGATTGACGAAAAAGAAAAGAATCAGCATTCGTTCATTATTTGCATTGATGTAAGATTTTGAATAATAACATTTGTAGATACGCTTTCATATATCAGTTGTAAATTCAATAACAAAAATTTTTTGATTAGAACTCATTCTAAAATCAATTGAGAATTTCGCCCTACAATTCATCGTTAACTATGTTATTCAATTTCGCCCCACTGTGTCTGTCGTTGCTTGTGGATAATGAAGCTACGCAACTGCACTAAAAAATTCATATCTCTATGAATTTTACACTGTAGCTACAAAAATAATGAAAATTCTGTAAGCAGATAGGGCAATATGGTGTCTTCAAAAAACTTAGGTCTGAAAACGCAAAATCATGTGACTCTCTGAATGTTGAATATTCGAAGAGAACAAATTTGAATAGCCTTGTGAAATTTAGCAAAAGACAATATAAAAGAAGCCTTCATAACCATAATACATTTGCATTCAAATCTTTTTATTTAATTCTAACCCGACTACGGACACAAAGAACATTATATTTTTGTTCATCTTTGTTCTACAGAATTAATGATACACATACTGTAGAGTATCTTCATTGGAAGCAACCTCTTTAAACCAACGTGGAAAGATTGGGTAACGTCTGCCTACAGGACATTCCTTCATTTCATTTACTGTCATATCGTCAACTGCACCGCTTATCATGTTTATCTTTACTCTCGAGCTATATGCATCCGCCTTATATATTCCAAGAAGAATCCCAATATACTCCAGTATTGCAAAAACGTCACCATTGGATGTTGATAAAACAATATGCTCTCGGGTTGGCACGGGCACATATTTATTCGTTTCTGCTCGCAATTTAATTGGTAAGCCAGCAGGAATAACATATCTTCGAAATTCGAATCGCCGGTTCTGATTCGCCTGGGGAATAAGCCGAATATATCCAAGTTTTGAAAGTGCATATCCAAGTACTTCATGAGGGAAAGGCCCGCCCGGAAAAGCCCTGGACTGTCTGGCAGAAGAAGAAGAACTAGGATTACTTTCGACATTGGGATTCCGTTCAGACTGTAGTGAATCGTAATTTGCAGAAGCTTTAATAAAGCTTTTGGAGAAGTCTGGTTGACTTTTGCCTACTGGACAATCCCTTTTTTCATCTGCAGTCAAATTATGAACTGCGCCGCTTATCATATTTATTTTTATTCGCGAACTATGTCCATCTCTCCTATAAATTCCATGAAGAGTCTCACTATAATCCAATATTGCGAAAATTTCATCATTGGATGTTGATAATACAATATATTCTCGGCTTGGCACGGGCTTATATTTATTATGTTCTACTCGAAATTTAATTGGCGAACCAGCGGGCATGACGTATCTTCGAAATTCAAATTTCTGGTTCTGATTTGTGCGAGGAATAAGACGAACATATCCAAGTTCTTCTATTGTACATGCAAGTACTCGATCTGAGGGAAGCCTGCCCAGAGGAGAAATGGATCTGGCACGAAATGGAGGCTCCTGAAGAGATGCTTGGTCAGATGAATGGTGTCTGGCAGACGAAGAACCAGGATCATGTTCGCCATTAGGACTCTTTCTAGCAGAAAACCTGGCCCTGCCATGAAAAGGAGCCGCCTCTGGAGAAATCTGGTCAGGCAAAGGTTGCTTTCGAGCAGCAGAAGAAGAAGAGCCAGGATTACATTCGCTGTTAGGTTTCTCGTCGGGCTGAGAACTGCATTCTGCAAGAAGAAATACAAGATTCATTTTTTTGTTCAAACGATAGGAAGGTAATCGTGATACTCGTAAACAGGCTACGTCACATCCACCGAGGTAACGTATCTACAAGAGGTTTTTCTCCAAAATGATGAAATTTAAATATTTACACACTTAATCTATTTTACCTTGCTTTTTTCGCGCCTTGTGCTTCGGTTTGAAGAAAAATTTTGTTCAATTTTTACTGAATTTTAATGAACAGGAACTCATTTGAATTCCTTAATATATTTTTAGCATTTCCATTCTTCACATTTTTATTTCATATTATTTAGCAAATTTTTTGATTCGCCAAACTTATTGTAGTATTTTGTTGTATTTTTTTTCAAGCCTTCTCATGTTTTCTGATACTTTTTTCATACAGTTCCACGGCCCTTCCTATTTCCCTATGCTTTTTATGTTTCTTTCCACATTATTGAATATTTTCCCATACGCTTTCTTTTCTCCTATGTTATTTCATATTGTCCCACGCTTTTTTCATATTTTTCCAATCCTCTTTCTATTTCCCCACGCTATTCCATATCTCCCCACGCCCCATCCTTTTTTTCTACGCTATTTCATATTTTCCCCCGCCCTTTCCCTTTTTGCCACGCTATTTCGTATTTTTCCACACTTTTCTCACATTTTCTTACACCCTTTCCCATTTCCTTACACTTCTTTCATATTTTCTGACGCCTTTTCCTCCTTTCCCGTTGTAAAAAGCAAAGAGCGTGGGAAAATACGGAATAGCTTGGTAAAAAAGAAAAGGTGTGGGAAAATATGAAATAGTGTGGGAAAATAGGTAGGGGTGTGGAGATATATGAAAAATGCATGGAAAAATATTAAATAGCGTGGGAAAAAAGAGACGTGGGGAAATATGAAATAGCGTGAAAAGATATGAAGGGGCGTGGGAAAATATGAAAAAGCGTAAAAAATATCAAGTAGCATGGAGAAAAATAAAAGGCGTGAGGACATTTTTTTAAGATTTATAATTTTGGTTAGAAATTAATTTTTTGGTTCAAAAATTTTAATTGATCTTTTCTAGTTAAAAGTTCAGGTATTTTATTAAAAATGATTCTTTTTATTCAAAAATTAATCCTTTTGGCTGAAAATTCATCCTTTTGGATTGAAAATACAACTGTTTAAGTTTACATTAACCAGGTTTGAGGATTATGCAATTTGGTAGAAAAATAAACTATTGGCTTGAAAATTCATTTTTTTCGAAAATGTAATTATTTGATAAAAAATTCATCTTTTTAGATGAGGATTCATCTACTTGTTGAAAAGTTGAACCAGTCAGTTAAAAATTGACATGTTTTCAAAATTCCCACCATGGTTGAAAATTTAACTATTCCAATTTCAGAAAATTATTCTTTTAAGAGGATAAACCATCTGCTCGATTGAACTCTTTTGCCGAAAATTTATACACATAGTTGAAAATTCATCTTTTCTGTTCGAAACATTATTTTGTTGAAAATTCTCTTTTCTTCATTGAGAATTAAGTTGTTTAAAAAACAATGTAAGTATTCCCTTTTTGATATAAAATTCATATTTTGTAATAAAAATTAATCTTCTGTAGTTGAAAATTCAGAGTTTGAGCCCAAAAATTGATGTAGATATTTTTGGGGAGCTCAAAAATCAGAGACTCTATTTACACTGTAAAATTCTCAAAATGATTATTTTTTGACAAAGTCATATCTGCTCAGCTCAAAGGGCTTCATTTTTAAGAAATATGGATAATAGTGTACTTAAAATTATAGATATTATGCTATATAGTATTATATATTTACCAATAGAATCAAAGAAAACGGGAAAAGCGAGGAATAGAGTACCGACGGCGATTCTCATTTTTCAGTAATCGAGTAGGTGAGAGTAAGTGGCAGTAAATGATACTCATTCAGCGAGAAAAGGAATTTTCTAACAGATGTTTTTATGTATACACTAGTGGACTTTTCATATTCCACGTAGCCAATTTTGATTTGCGTCGTATACGGAGAGCCGCTAGTCACTATCTTACTCGACAAATAATTATTCATCTAGCAATAAATTTCCATAAAGATTTTCTGGTCTGTTTCCTTGTATATCTGTATGTTATAAACTAAATAGCGGCATATAAAAAATTATATCAACATACATATACAGCTTAAACAAAGTTTCCAGAAAAAAATATCTTTGTTTGTACATCTTCAATTATTGTACACATTTATATGATGTGTTGAATTATGCTGGAAGGAGGGGGGGTGACGGGAGCTCAAGAAGCAATAGGCGCCAGATGTTGTTGAGAAGTTCGTTTATTTGGTAGGACCACACTACACCACACTACACCACAACACTCCTACCGGTCGACCGCACGTCCGGTCTGTATGAAGCACGAAGGTGAACTGGAGGAAGTAGACGCGCAACAGTCGACGAGAGGGGCCTCGACGGCCCTCAAGTGGCGCCCTCTATTGGAGACGAGCCAAAATCAAACATACCGCCCGCCTCGTTCCTTGAACGATTATCTGCCAGCCGCCCGCCGTAAGGTAGAATGTCCATGCTCTGATTCCACTGCAGTCGCTGATGACGTCGCGTCGCGTTTAACAACACTCGCTCATTCATTCTGACTTGACGGTCATGAGAGGCACCTACTGGTGCGTGGGCCCCATGCCGCTTGGCAACTCCGGCTTATGCCGTGCTAAACTCAAAGGAAACCCACAAAAACCTTTGAGAGAGTTGCAAGTCGATTAATGCCCATTGCAATCTTTAACCTTGGGTTTCGTAGTCGTATTCGTATTACAGTGACGGGCGCGATCCAACCGCAAGGATCAAATAATCTAGCAAGGGTGTCGAAATGGTGCACTTGGTCAAACTATGCGAGTCAATCTCGGGTGGAGTCAGACGAAACCAATCACTCCGCAGATCCCAGCAAACGCCGAGCTCGTTGGTGATGCCATCACTGCAAAGTTGAAATCAGGTCGGACGAAGATGGTCTTGTTCTGGCAAATCTGCTAGTAGCTCCGGTTGATTGACGATCCCTTTTCGGAGAGGAAATCCACCGATAAGTTGCTCCTTGAGCTGCCTCGCTTTTTGAGGGTCATTGCATTCCGTCAATAGGTCGTCGACAAGACGATATTTGAAAGGAATTGGGGCAGAAGACACAGCCGACTGTCAGTGGTGTACGACTGGGTTATTCTCACGGGCACTCAATACAATGCGTTGCAGATCGATGTCCTGTTCGTTCACCGGAATCTGCCGATACATCAGGCAGAATTCCGCGCCGCAATCACGTTTGTGGCGTCTCCATCGAATTAATACGTGGCTTGAATTCATTTGCAATTTGGGCCCAGTGTGAAGCGTGTCATTGCGCCTGTAGCCAGTCGACGTAGGTCTAAATGCGTTGAAGATTACTTTCAGGCGGCGATGATGATCTCCCCGTTGCCATACTCCGTGATATGCTATGTAGTAAGTGGGGCGAGCTTTCGCGCGCAGCTCGGTCCGCAGGATCAAAGGGCAAACGTTGGCTCCATGGTAGAAGATCGACAGCTCGAAAATGGCCAAACCGTGGGTCGGCGAGATCAAGTCCTTGCCATTTGTTGTCGGCCTTGGAACTGTTGAGTAGGCAATTGTTGCTGAAGAGAAATCTGTTGTGACAAGTGCCCCTGAGGACTCATTTGCTGAGATTTCTGCTGAGTCATCGGTGGACTAGTCATCAGTTGTTTGTGTTGTGAAGCGAGAAGCTGTTGCTGAGTCTTCAGCTGAATCTGAGTGATCTGTGAGTTAATCTGTTGAGGCGAGGCCATCACCGTCTGCCGCTGAATTTGATATTGATTCAGAAGAGTAAAATGCTGCTACTGCTGTTGCTGTTGCTGTCCCGTCCGGACATTAATCTGTTGGTCAACCTGCTGATTCACCTTTTGGGTAGCCTGTTGAGCTATCTGCTGATTCGCCTGTTGATTGATCTGTTTAGACTGTTGATTTATTCGATTAGTCTGTTGACTCATCGGCTCTGCAGCTCCTGCTTCTGATTCTGCAGGGGACTCTTTATCTGCATAACGTGATCAGTCGACGGCCCGGTTACCAAAACCTTCAATTGTCGTCCAAGCTCTTCGAGAAGGAGAGTGCTGTGTCAGTGCCCATTGGCTCTCCGATGTTGTAAATAAACAAGCATGTGGTATGCCTGACAGTTAAGGGGTTGCTGAGTGACTTGTACTGCCTGTGGATGAGCAGCCATCGTTGTAGTTGTTGTTCCACCCTGCGTGGACACGACGTTGTGTTGCCCATTGGCCTGCTGCCATTGTTGTTGGGCTGACTGCTGCGGAACCTGCGTCGTTGGTCGTAGATTTGAGGGCGTGCGTTGATGGAAGCACTCTCGAGGTCTACGTAGGAGGTTCTACATCGTAGTCCGCATCTGGAGGCTCATGGATGAGTCCAATATGATTCTCCTGGAACGCGGCCCAACAATTCTCCAATAGCTGAAGGCGAACAGCCAGTGCCCCAGGTGTCCAGTCGGATGCGGGCTAGTCCAGGATTGTTGCAGCACATCAACGCTAAACGTCATTCAGCTGGACAACTGATGAAGCACTGACAGTGGGGTCGAACCCCGCCCGCCAAATGCGCCACAATCAACGAACAAAAAGAAGAAAAGCAGTGAAGTATGTGCAGTGCCTGTGTGCGTGCATAGAAGTATCAAAATGGTTAGTTACCAACAAGGAAATAGTATACAACTACGAACTTTACCCGAAATGTGATATACCAAATCGAGAATAAAACATCTACATAAACTTGTCCATAAAGAATGAAATGTGTAATAATAAAACAATATACAATATGCATACACCTACATAACACTTGTAATATATATAGACCACACCTATCCCACAATAAAATGTCTCGATAGTAGCACTATAATTTCTTTGAGAAAGAAAGAGATAGAGGCATGCATAGGAGAATTCTCGACCGAAACCAAAGCAAAGAAATAATGTCCAATTATGAATATGAATAGATACATGATATGTCAAGCATAGAAATGAACATCCACATAAAACTATCCATGAGATGAGAGTACATAATCAGGTGGCAATATACAACCTATATGACACATACATATATGCACATACCCCTGCAATACACACATCCAATAGTAAAATCTCTAAATAGTAGAATTACAAATTTCTTCAAAAACCTCTCGACCGTGTGTGGGAGGCTGCTACGCGAGAAAGAGAGACATGTGTAGGAGGACTCTCAACCGTGTGTGATCGACAACTTCGACTACCTCTCCCACCCGCTCTCACGCTCAATTTTCTTCATGAGAGATTACTCGATCATGCTATGAGAAAGCGCTCGACCGTTGTGGGAGGCTTTACGAGAGAGAGAAAGAGAGAGAGAGGGAGAGGCATGTGTATGGAAAGAGAAAGCGAGTATGTGTGGGAAGACTCTCGACCATGCGTGGGAGACCGCTCGACCAGACTTGCTGAGCGAGTGTGTGTGTGTGTGTGTGAGAGAGAGAGAGCTGCATGCAGGGCAATTTTCGACTGCCTGTCTCACCTCGCTCTCACGTCCTTTGTTCGTCATGAGAGATTGCTCGATCATGTGTGAGAAGAGAAAGCGAATATGTCTGGGAGGACTCTCGACCATATGTGAGAGACTGCTCGACGAGACCTGCTAAGTGGTGCGTGCAATGTCACACTCAGAAAAAACCTTCCCTGAACCAAACAAACTGTTTTGCTGGATATACATGAAAACTTGGCTAAACCAAACAAACCCCTGCCGATTCAACAAAATATCTGATTTACTCAACCAATCCCCCCGGTTGAATCAACCAAATGCTCCAACTACCAAAAGACTTTGCCGAAACCACCAAAAAACTGAGCCGGGTCAACCAAATAGTCCGCTGTCCATATAATAATCAAATTCTATGGTGGAACCAACAAAAAATATTGCTGATTCGACCAAATCGTCTTCTGAGTGCACTTACTTTGACAAAGGTTGCCGTCGACTTACACTTGATGACTCTTTGTCTATGATTCCATGCCGACATCCGGACAGGTTCGTAGTTGGATGACAGAAAACGCAACGTTGAGGGCGTCTACTGTATAGGCTCTTGGCTTTACGCACAGGTAGCCGTCGTCGGAAGCACGAAGAGTCGTCTGCGAGGAGGCAGCAAGACAGTGTCAGTTGTATAGGCTCCGCCTGGAATATCCGGCTCGATTGGACCATGTTGAATTATGCTGGAAGGAGGGGGGTGACGGGAGCTCAAGAAGCAATAGGCGCCAGATGTTGTTGTTGAGAAGTTCGTTTATTTTGTAGGACCACACTACACCACACTACACCACAACACTCATACCGGTCGACCGCACGTCTGGTCTGTATGAAGCACGAAGGTTAACTGGTGGGAGTAGACGCGCAACAGTCGACGAGAGGGACCTCGACGGCCCTCAAGTGGCGCCCTCTATTGGAGACGAGCCAAAATTAAACATGATGCGTTCATTTGATATCGCTTTTTTATTTTTTTAACAATAAACCAATATCAAATTTCTCGTTAACTATTTTGATTCTTCATGCACTACGTTTAAATTACGGAACAAATATAGGAAGAAATATTATGATAAATATATGAGTTATCATCAATTATTGAAAATGTATTCACTGAATATGATTGATAAGTATCAACTGCATCATGGAATAGAATTCAAGCGACATCGCATAAAAATATTTCATTCATGTCATCTCTTAATGTATATAGTGGGTAGAACATCAAATTGTTTGTCTTCTTTCACGTTCAGATGGCGTCAGGGAGAATAAATAGAGAGTTTAAAACGATTATTATTCATCTGTATTTGAAGTGTAAAGTAAAATTTGTGATAACACAATATTTTGTAAAATTTATTCCTTCTATTATATAAGATTTTGATTTTGTTAAGACTTGGGCACTCCAATGTCTATTTTCGTACCAAACAATTCAGAAACAGTTTATGGGCTCATTATACTACTTCCGAGTACAAATATATACGTTATTTGAACCACTTATAATTTAAAAAAACCGATATTCTTGTATTCGTTCAGTCAATTTTTCAAAAAAAATTATACACATAGCAATTCTGGTAGTAAATTTGTCACAGCTCAAATGTCAATGGTCTCAAAATGAGAATTTTCATTCTGGTATTTTTCACTTGGTATTTGCCTGAACATCGATGCACATCTAGGGAACATTCATCATCTTGAGCAAGTTGATTACAATAATATTGACCCAATTTTTATTTTTATTCCATTAGCAGCGTGTGCATGACACGCTCTGCAAAAATCGCTGGGAACTTCTTGACGTAAAATGCGGTCACGCTATGCTAATGTGGAAATGGCACAGTCCTGGCATGCGCTAAATAAGACCCTCCGTACCTGCATTAAGCCCTGATGACGTGAGGAAAGCAAAAGTTTGCTCATTCGACAAAGGACTGTTTTTCTCCAATTCTGGGAAAGTTTCTGTGCATTTTCTTGTCGAGTCGCTGTTGGTGAAATTCTACAATCTCTGCTTTCTTCATTTCGGCTTTCAGAAGTAAAGCATGTAGATGGAGTAATGCACTTCCCTTAGGTCTAATGTTAAAATGCAGGCCAAGGGTCTTGGCCGCTTGCTCCGCGGCTTTGTAAAGAAACGCTCCTTCGCCAATTATCTCATGGTTTCTGACCATATTTAGGAGAGGATCTATGCTCTTCGTAACGATGTAAGCTGTACTTAAAACAATTTGGTTATGAAGACACTGTATATTCAGAAGTACGTGTCCGCCTTGACGCCGTGAAATGCATAATCGCGGAACTGACGAATTGATATGCGAGCTTTCATGCATATGCATTATCTGACGTGTGGTGATATCAGGGGCCGTAAGCTCGTTCATCTTCTATTGAAATACCCCAATCGAGTAGAGTAGAACCTGGACGGCAAGCATGTTAGTCGCAGATACCTTGTTTAACGCCGACAGATTGAAAGACCAAATCTGTTTAAAAGTATGATTGTATCTGCTTCGCAGGGACTCCTTCACTGTTGTTACGTCCTGAATGCGGTTTTGAGGCACGCCGAGGTATGTATAGGTCTCTCCAGTATTAAGATGTCTAATAATAATTATATACACAAGCTCAGGGTCCTTGGGAACGCCATTACCCTTTCCTTTTTTTTGATTGATTCTGGCATACTTGTCCAATCCAAAATCCATCTCAATCTCACCTGTGTACTTCTGGACGATATTTATAGCAGTTTGAAGTTTGCTTTCACGAGAGGCATAGTCCTTCAGGTCATCAATATAAAATAAATGAGTGACCTTATGCTTCTGCTGATTATTATCGCCACGGAGGTATCTAGAAGAATTTCATGGTGCGAGAAATGCGGGCAGAAGTCTAATGCAAAAAGCTAACGGCTCATGGTATCACCCTGGAAGACGCCCTTTTGGAACATGACGTTTGTCGTCACACGAGAATTTCTAGATGAGATGGTAAATCTAGGTTTCCAAAGGGGCTTCAATCTCTTTATGCATCTCACTATGAGGACAGCGATTTGTTAAGCTCAGCTTAGACACGCGGGCACAAGAAATTATCTACCGTTTTCTTGGACTTCCGGTTTTACAGGGATACAAGGTGGACGCGAGCGAGGTGCCAGTGCGAGATTTTGGATTATTGTGGTTATAAAAAGTGAGAGTAAGGGAGAAAAGAAGTGGAGAGAAGGTGAAAAAGGGTGTCTGGGATACGTGGCCGCGAGAGTGTAAGGTTAAAAGACAGGTAAAGGTGAAAGTGAAAGAACAAAAAGTGGCACGCCGAAAGGGTGAGGTTAAGGTCGGACCGGAAGTACGCTGAGAGAAGATAGCATAGCTGGTGCCCTCTAGTGGAAAGGGGGGAAACCTAAGAAAGAAAGAAATTGTTTCTTGGACGTGAGCAGTAGCGAAGATTTAACCAAGATGGGCGATGAAAAGAAGGAAGAAAAGCAGGACAGAGAAAAGGAGTGAGGGAGAAAGCTGGTGTTGAAGCAAGCGATGGATAGGATGGAAGTGAAAGAGCGTAGAAAGAGCGCACACCAGAAGTGAACGGGAGATTGGCAGAAGAAATATGGAGGAAACTTTGAATAAGACGGTGGAAAAGCTTGAACTGGTGAGCGCAAAGTTGGAGAGACTGGAGAATGGGAAGGAAGGTTAATGCCAGAAGAGTGGGAGAGAGGAACCTCAGGGTGATGGGTATCAGCAAGGAGGAGAACGAGGTGACAAATGTTGTTGGGGTCTTGGCCGCGCATACAAAGGTGGTGGCGAAAGTGGAGAAATCCAAGAAAACAGATGGAGGGATGCTGCTGCAGCTAAAGACGTGGGAGAAAAAAAGAGACTTGCTCACCGTCAAGGGAAAATTTAGAAGCACAGGTATATGGATGGAGGAAGACTTGACGGAAAGGGAAGAGGAGATTCAAGAATGGTTGAGAATGGTGAAGCGAGAAAGGAACTAGCAGGGAACGAAGTCGAACTAAGGGTCATGAGGGCGAAGGAAGGAGAGACGATATGGCACTGGAGCGAGATGGAAGGAGAGATGGTGGTTTCCGGTACGATAACCCCAGCGAAGAAGAAGGGCGGTGAGCAGGAAAGGAAGAAGGATAACACGGGGGAGCAGGGAGGGGGAGCGAAAAAATATGTGCGGGAGTGAAGAGCAGATCAAAGGTGGATGTTGAGTGAGAAAAAGAGGTGCTGGGGCGCCAGGGGTACAGTGGAAGAGTTGGTTTATAAAGTGTTGACACATGTGTGAAGGATGTTCCGTTTGGATACTAAACGAGAAGCGGAAAGGTAAAACAGAGTATGGGGAAATGGCAGGGTAGGGTAAAGAGGTGCAGGGACACTATGTCAGAGAGAAGGAGAAAGACATTTGTAGAGACAGTAGAAATAATCAGAAGAAGGGATCAGAGAGAGAGGGAGATTAGACATTAGAGCAAGGGCTTCTGTTTCATACGCTCTCTAATTCTGATTGTAAGGAAAGGATATGATTTTGTGAAGGTTTATGCTCTCAAGTCTCTCAAACTCATATAAGGCAGACTGTGTAAGAAACATACATCTACCGTTTTCTTAGTTTTATGTTATTCAGAAAGTGATTTGCTCCTTCACTTTTACACCCAAATGCCACGTGCACACCTGGTATTTCAAAAATAGTGCTCTAAGCTTTCACATCTACGCTACCGGAAAACTGCGCTACTAAGAATGAAATACTTCCGATAACCCACCCAAGCAATCAGATTTTCCAGCAAGAATTCAGAAAATATACTTTTTAAATATGAAAAAAAACGTTGTTGGTGTACTTTTAATTAATAAAGATTTATCTAGTCAGCAAATGACGTGAAAAATTTCTGTTATTCTCTAATAATAATACAGATTCCTTGAACTTTTTAAATTTTAATGATATATAAATGAGAATTCTTAAAATTTGATCTTTTTAAAAACCGGAATTCATGTTTTCAATGCGGTTTCCGCATATTTTCAAATATATTTTTCTTTTGGTGGAATTGGAAGCGGACTAAAAATTGAATATTATGATACGTCCTTAGAAGGAACAATAAGCCAATTTCCCTAATTGCCCGATTGGGTTGCAATTGATGAAGATTGGAACTTGTACACGAGCGCACAAGTCAATGAATACTTGTATTGATATAATTATAAAGCATCCCAAGTCAACATTTTAGTCTAATCGAGTCCAGTCTGGTCTAATTTTAGCCTATTTTTTCCAGTTTCAGGGCTAAATGAGGGCCTAACTTAATAAAAATTCAGCCCCCTATAGTAGATCTTCCTGAATCCGTTGACTAGGCTCTGCTGTAGGCCTCAAAATCCTCTAGAAGAAAAGTGACCTCACATGATCGTTTACCCCAGGACAAACTAATATACACCAAAAGAAATGTCATTTTTAATTTTGTTGTTTTGGGGAGGGGGGAGGGGTAGGAAAGAAGGGAAGAAGAAGCAAGAAAGCAGGTGGTAAGAGCCCGAGCTTCCTCCGCAACACGAGACGATCCCGAAGACGCTGCGACTCGCGTGCGGATGATTTGACTCCGCGAAGGCGAATCAACAATTGGTGACCCACGCAAGGCCTATGAGCATGGTCCCGGTAATCGGCTGCAACGTGCTAGGTTGCCTGGCAGAAATACGTGACGTTGTTCGAGATAAAACTGCGGCACCCTCAATAAAAGAGCCACTCCCCGACTGGTAGGGGGCTTCCGGCGGCACGGATCCTGAATTTCCGGCCTTCCCCTATGGATGTTCAACAAATGACACCCTCTTCCGGAAGCAATGCTGGTGCCTCTGGATCGAAGGATTGGACGACTGCCCAGGGCGCTTTCTCCTCGGCGGCGCGCTCTACATAGGCGGCTAGACGGGCCCGTTCCTCTACTACTCGTTGGGCTTCGGAGGTCCAACGCTCCTGTTCCTTGGCGGCTCGGCCTCCACATTCCTATGCGTTTTGCTGGTCCCCATAAAAATTCGAAAAAAAAATTTTTTGACCACCCTATTATACACACATACACACACTCACACACGTACATGGTGCAAGTATCTATGAACTTATCGATATGCATGGAATATCCATATTACTCGTTTCTACATCAAACCTGAGGTAGAGTAAGTAAAGCTTTTTTTCAAACGTGGTATCCCCAGTAGGCCTAATCCACAAGGTTTTTCTTTTAGGAAAACAGCAAAAGATTTTCAGTGTTATTCAGTGTTTAAAGTCGTAGTTTTAGTCTTTGAAAGCCCCTGCGTAGTCCTGATAGATTTCTTCTTTAAGGCTTGGATGGGCCAGGTTGATTAATATCTGCCTGAAGGTCAGCAGGATTTTCTTCAGGATCACCCTCCTCTTCCTCAGCCGCTGAGATTATAGCATGAGCTAGTGCAGTGCATTTAGTCTTATATGTGTGCGCCGGACCACGATTATTTTTCAAAATAACTGTTTGAAGGAATGTGTTAAAAGTTTCAGGAACAGGTATTTACATCTTGTAAAAAATTACCAGAAGGTGGATACTGGTTTGTTTCATATACCTAGGATCTGATGTCCTCAAACACAATTTGTGCTGCTGCTCCAGCAACCCGTAATCGTTCCTCCTGTTCATTCAATTTCAAAAATGTAATAAAAAGATTCTGAAATCACTTTGAATTCCGTGTTGCGAAACCAAACTACTGCAGAATTGTTCGATGTCATAGCAACAAGAATATCATCGCCGTACTTTTGAAGCAATCTCGACTTCACTGTTCTGACATCGGGACGGTATTCTCCTTGGATTTGTTGCATAAGATCGTCAATGGAAAACTGACGTTTCTCTGACTTTGCTTTCAGGTAGGAATAAATAAATTCCATTGCTTCATCCACTTTTTTTTTAAATTAAATGAACAGAGGAACGATTGCGGATTGTAGAAGAAGCAGCACTAATTGTGTTGGAGCGCATCAGATCGCAGGTATATGAAACAAACCAGTATCCACCTATAATTTTTTACAAGATGTAAGTAAGCTTGTTCCTAAAACTTTAAACACATATCTTCAGAAAGATATTTTGGAAAATGAGCGTGATGCGAAGTACAAATGAAAGGCTAAATGCACTGCACTAGCTCACGCTATAATCTCAATTGCCGAGAAAGAGGAGCAAGCTGAAGGAGAGGAGGGTGATTCTGAAGAAAATCCTACTGACCTTCAGGAAGATATTAATCAACCTGGCCCATCCAAGCCTCAAAAAAGAAATCTACCAGGCCCACGCCGGTGCTCTAAAAGACTAAAACCAAGACTTCAAACACTGAATAACACTGAACATCTGTTGCTGCTCTTGTAAAAGGAAAATCTTGTGGATTAGGCCTACTGGGAATATCACGTGATAAATTTAAACTTAAACTTTTTAAATATTATTCGGGTTTCAATCGTGTGCGAAACTATGATTGTTGCCGACGTTTCGTGAACATTGCAGTTCACTTCTTCAGGGCTGACCTGAAACTGAAGTTTCAGGTTATGTTGTTCCTATATATGTATTCTTTACGATGCCTGTGATTGGTCAGAGCGCCCGATGGTGGGGACTGGTTGAACTTGATTGGTCAATCAAGTCTTTTTTAAAAACCCGGGAGGACGGAAAGCCAAATCGGATTGGTATTATATCCATTGTACCTGTTGCTGTATTTCAAGCTTTCGATTGCTTCTCTAGGTTTTCTTGGATATTTATTGTATGTTTTTGCGATGTCGTATGTTTTGTCAAATAAAATACTATGTCCACTTTCGATATGATGCTCAGCTACTGCTGATTGCGTGAAATGTTTTAGCCTGACTTCACTCTCATGTTCCTTTACACGTTGACTTACCACCCTCCCGGTTTCTCCAATATAGACTTTACCACAAGAACAAGGGATTTCACATACTGCCGGATCAAAGGCGCGCTCTACGGGCATGCGCCGTTTTGAGAATTAAAGTTTCACGGAGCTAAGACACTTTTATTAAATACTCTCTAGACTAGTAACTTCTCGAATAGGAAAGTTCGAAGAGCCTAAAACAAATCAGAATACGCAAGAAATGAACAATAATTAAGATGATTATTATTGATATATGAATATCAACGAAAATTATAGGTTTATTTTAGGTGAGAAAACTAAGATTCAAACATAGTATCGAGTTTCAATTTAGTTATGTACTCGTTACAGTACTGCGCAGTTTCACTGGCTAAAATGAATTTATGGTTAGAAACTCGTGACCTTGAGCTATTTTATTATCATCAGTGGGTCATGGCGCCAGCCAGACGCTATGAAAAGCGATCCTTGGACTCTCAAGCAGGAAACCGTCACGGCAGCATTCCGATTGGGTAAACGCTACAAGGAGGGATAAATCCCGCCTTAAACGATTTTTCAAATATAGATGCAGAGCACGAAAACTTCAGAATATTGTATCTCGGCGCGCGCCTTTCCAAGCTTGAACCTGCGACTCTAGTATCTTTGATTATTGTACAAGTCTCGGACTCAGAAACTTTTTAGAATCTGGGAGGTAACGTAACCTCCTTCCGTGATTGCGATCCGTGCGTTTGTGTTCGGCTGTGCCGAAATGTTAAGTGTTAAGCTTACTTGTGTGTTTTTTCGTTGAATATCAGCCACGAATACCAAAATTTAATAACAAAATAATACATTTTATTACAAAGATAAATGCAGTTTTGAGAGTCATCATTTATTTAAACCTGACCTATTTTCGCCGCTTATGGTTTCAATTATTCAACGACAGGTAACGAATCCTCTCCTTTCGATGTATCAGCGTGCTACTCTACATGCCAATCATAGATTGCAGCGCTTGGGACGTAACAATTGGTGACAGCTGTGTGTCGCAAAAAAATAGGTCGAACACGTTCAGTGTTCCAGGTGTGGGTTGAGTAGTTCTTGGTCCACTGACGCGTGTGAGGTCATGTAGAAGAAGTCCAAGACTTCCTTGTGAAAAGCTGCGATCTTCTATTGGGGTTTTGGGTGGATTCTCCCCCAGTAGCCAAGGGTGTTGTAAAATTGCACCAAGATCGTTCAAGGTTATAATGAGCCACCAGATATTTCTCAATAACCGTAAGCTTGATAGATAATTAAATCCTGGATATTCAACTGGAAATTACTGGATTACTGAATTCGTGAAGAGTTGCAGCTTCGTGGTTTCTTGTTGCTCAAAACTCGCTCTATAAACAAAATGTTGGAAGTTAAAGGAGTCCGATATGCGTCGAGCATCAGAAAAAAATTATAAGCAATTAGAAAAAAAATATTCTAATTTTTTTTGCGCTGTCAGTCGAAGGACATTTTGATTCGCATTCCCTAAAAATTTTATTGAAAAATCCAAAATCTGACTTACTGACTCAGCCCGAGATGGAATGAAAAACAAATTAAAATAGATTTTTCCAAAAAAGTCAGTTTCTTAGCTTTAAGCAGAAACTTGAAAAAGCCCACAAACAGCAAACCACAAACCTCCAACCCGCAAACCGACAAACCTCAAACCCGTAAACCCACAAACCACGAACCCACAAATCTCAAACCCACACAATTTAAACCTCAAAACCGTGAACCCACAAATCTTAAACCCACAAACCTCAAAGACACGAACCCCAAACCCACAAAAATTATACCTCAAACACAACCTTCAGGGTTTAGGGCTTACGGTTCAATAGTTTTATGGATTTAGGGTTCATGGGTGCAGGGTTTATGGTTTGCTAGCATTGAAGGAAGAAATGTTGTAGAAAATGAAGAGAGTGAATCAGAGATGAGCGTAGATGAAGGAAGTGATGCATCCGTCTTCTTAATTTCAATGGTTCCATTGCAATTAAAGGCTGATGGTGATATTGTATGGGAAAATGAAACACCCAATTCAGTGGACTATTGCCGTCCGGTCAAGTTTATATTTGCTAAAGAAACGAAAGATTTAGTGAAAAAAAATTCTTATTGTGAAGAACTGTTGGATAAAGTGAAAATTTATCAACTTACCTTTAAAGATAGAAATTTTGAACCGTCATTTGATTTAAAATGTTGCATGATCGATGGAAAAGTCTGTAACTACCTTACTGATCGAAATACTAGTTGTTGTCGCAATGTGTGCAAGGTAGGTCCAAAATTTATGAATGGTTTGGAAAAGGTGAAAAAATATATCAATAATGAGGAAACCTACAAATTTGGACTATCCACATTAATTGTAAAATACGTAGCATGGTATATTTGTTACATGTAGCACAAAATGTAGATCTTGAAAAAGGATCTGCCCGTTCAAAAGAAGGGAAAGAGCAAAAAAAAAGAAAAAAACTTATACAAGTTGCTCTGCAAAAACTGTCCATAACAGTTGATGTTGTCAAGCAAGAAGCAGGCACAAGTAATACAAGAAATGTTGCTCGAGTTTTTTTTTGAAATGTATTAAGCTGTGGGTAAAGCCATAGGAATATATGCAAACTTAATTTATCGTTTTAATGTTATTTTGCAAGTTCTTTCTGGTAAATGCAAAACAAACATTCAAGAATTTAAAGAATATTGTTTAGCAATAGCTAATGAATGTTTGCGACTATATTCTTAGTATAAACTTCCCACATCTGTTCACAAAATCCTATTTCACGGAGCAGATATCACCGAATCTTTCAATATTCAAATCGGTGCATTATCAGAAGAACCTCAAGAGGCAAACAGCAAAACATTTAGAAACGCCATGCTAGAAAATAGCAGAATGAACGATCGCAGAAACACAAATGAAGATATTATGCACCATATACTTATTCATTCTGATCCATATGTTAGTTCATACAAGAGAACAGCTAAGAATAATAAAAAATACATAGCGAAGAGGTGAAGAAATTGTTGATTGAAAAATAGGCGTTAACTTCCATTTGTAAAAACAATTTGTTACTCACTAACCCTAAACCGACAAATCCCAACCCCGAAGCCCTCAAGAATAAACTCGAAAGCCAAATACCTCAAACCCATAAACCTTAAACCCATGAATCCATAAACCCATGAACCCTAAACCCAAAACCCGTAAACTCTAAACCCATAAACCCTACACCCATGAACTCTCCACCCATGAACCCTAAACCCATAAACCCTAAACCCATAAACCCTGAACCCATAAACCCTCAACCCTAAAGGTTGATGGGTTTGTGGACTATTGTGCAATGATGTACTTATATGTTCAGTTCAATGAACAAGGGGTATAATTTTTGTGGGTTTTATGTGTTTGGGGGTTTGATATTTGTGTGTTTATGGGTTGGAGGTTTGAGGGTTGCAGGTTTGCTGTTTGTGGGCTTGTGGAGTTGTGGTTGTAGGTTTATGTCTTTGAGGTTTGTGAATTTAAGGTTTGTTGGTTTACGGGTTTGAGGGTTTGTGGTTTTTTAGTTTGAGGTTTTGTGGGTTTGATATTTGTGGATTTGTGGTTTTAGGTTTATGTGTTTGAGATTTGAGGTTTGTGCGTTTATGGGTTTGGGGGTTTGAGGTTTATGTGTTTGCGGGTTGGAGGTTTGTTGGTTGCAGGTTTGCTGCTTGTGGGCTTGTGGAGTTGTGGTTATAGGTTTATGTCTTTGAGGTTTGTGGGTTTACGGGTTTGGTGGTTTGTAGTTTGTAGGTTTTAGGTTTGTGGGTTTGAGGTTTTTGGGTTTGAGGTTTGTGGGTTTGCTGTTTGTGGGTTTGTGGATTTGTGGTTTTAGGTTTATGTGTTTGAGGT